>VZRM01000665.1:278499-561269 GCA_013397955.1 Grantiella picta
AGAAAGAAAGAAAGAAAGAAAGAAAGAAAGAAAGAAAGAAAGAAAGAAAGAGAAAACAGGGTGACAGTTGATTACGCTAATATTGACAGTTTAACTGAGATGATGAGGTGATGAGGTTAAAGGTTTACATAATGTTATCACAACCCTGGAAAAAGCATCAGCTGTTATTTCAACACTGTGTACATAAAGCGTGACCTGTAGTATCTTAAAGAGAGGTTCATCTATTAATAACTCTTTTATTATTATCTATACCCTGCATTTTATGTCTCACGTTCTCACAGTTTAAAAATCCCACATATCCTCAAGCTTAAAAAAATATGATTCAATGAGAAAAAAACCCTCAAGAAAATTAATGAAGATAAATGACTTATTGTTACGATATGATTATCGAGAGATGCCTTTGCCCAAATTAAGGTGCAAATGAGACCATATGCCAATGTCAATAGTACAGATGTTATTTAACTGTACATGTGAGGTACAGAGATAGAAAGAAGTAGAAAAGTGAGGAGAGAGAAAGAGACAGATTAAGCAGAAGTTACCACTCTGCGGATCCTGTGGTGTCCTGTTGGTCCTTCTTCACCCTGGGCTTCTCAGCAGTGGGGGTCTCAAGGTCACATTGTAGCAAACAAAAGAATTAATGCTCATTGGCTACACAATTCTCTTATTCTGTTGATTAAATGATTGCCTTGCTTCTAATGCTAGTTAGTTGGCATACTGAGTCTTTCTCTTGAGTTGGCAGGTTGTGAGTTGGTGGTCACGATCTCCCCCGATGGAATAACCTTTTACCCAGTCCGAGCTGATTTCAGCACAGTTGCTGATTTGGCATTCCTTGTGGGACATAAATTCTGCAATCTTTATGTTCATCATCAGCAATACATTTTCCTCCCCCAGTTTTGATAACCTCATCCCTGGTCTGAGATAACATGCAGACAGTAATACCACCTTTATCTTATTTCTAGTTCCCATCAAAGTGACTTAACTTACAGTCCAAATTCTGGGTATTCACAGAGGCATTTCTGGGGGAGGGGGGTGTGTGTGGTCACAGATGCCATCTGTCCCATTACTTGAGGTGATCCTTGTTTGACTGTGATATGCCCACAAGCAACTGCTTCTTTACACAGTTTGCCACAATGGGAATTTTGCCACAGTGGGAATTTTTGCCTGGATGTGTTACCCAGGATGTGCTCCCCAGATCTCGCCTCCTGAGTTTGGTGCCATCCTGTCACTCCATTTTGTGCTTATCTTATGGGAAAGTACTTCTGTGGCCTTTACAGAGTTTGACACTGTGCAGTGTGATCTTTAGGTCCTTACACTTATTAAAGCCCCTGGGCTCAGTATTTGGGCCAGTCCTGTTTAATATCTTTACAGATCATCTGGACAAGGAGATTGAGTGCAACCTCATTTTCCAGATAACAGCAGATTGGATGGGAGTGTTGATCTGCTGGAGGGTAGGAAGACTCTGCAGAGAGATCTGGACAAGCTGGATGGATGGGCTGAGGCCAATGGTATGAGTTTCATCCAGGTGAAGTGTCAGATCCTGCCCTTGGGTCACAACAACTCCATGCAGATACAGGCTTGGGGCAGAGCATCTGGAAATCTGCCCAGCAGGAAAGGACCTGGGCATGCTGATTGATGACTGTCTGAACATGAGCCATCAGTGTGCCCAGGTGGTTAAGAAGGCCAATGGCATCCTGGTCTGTATCAGAAACCCTGTGGCCAGCAGGCCTAGAGAGATGATTGTCCCTCTGTACTGGCACTGGTGAGGCTGGACCTTGAATCCTGTGTCTAATTCTGGGTCCCTCACTACAAAAAAGATGTTGAGGGGCTGGAGTGAGTTCAGAGAAGGGCAATTGAGCTGGTGAAGCAACTAGAGAGTGAGTGTTATGACGAGCAGCTGAGGACCTAGGTTTGTTTACCCTGGAGAAAAGGGGGCTCAGGGGAAACCTTTTGTCTCCCTCCAACTGCCTGAAAGTAGGTTGTAGCCAGGTGGAGGTCATTATTTTCTCTCAGGCAGCTAGCAACAGGACAAGAAGCAGCTTGCACTGGGGAGGTTTAGGTTGGACATAAGGAAGAATTTCTTCACTGAAAGGGCGGATAAGCATCAGAACAGGCTGCCCAGGGAGATGGTGGAGTCACCATCCCTGAAAGTGTTCATGAAACAACTGCACGTGGCACTTAGTGCTACGGTTTAGTTGACATGGTGCTGACTGGTTAGAGGTTGGACTTAATGATCCTGAAGATCTTTTTCCAATATTAATGTTACTGTAATAATATGATTCATTAGTATACCATTACCATGATTGTATGTAATCCTTTCTTTAATTACTGTAGAATTTTTGCCTCAACAATCTTGCCTGGGAGGCTTGCTTGACACTTCAATGATTCTCCTAATGAAAGAAACATTTCTGGACATCTGTTTAAATATTATTGGTCTTTATATTCCCTTTAACCTCTTTGTTCTACTGGTAATCATATTAGCTGGAAAAAAATAGCAGAATAACTAATATCAGGATAGAGTTCCTGATTTTTACTGAGAACTTTAATAAAATTACATTTATCGGTAGCTTGCAGTTTAAAAATAAGCAAAGACTAATGGTACTTTCTTTTGTATAAGCCTGGGGTTAATCTTATAATTCTCATTTCTCTACAGTGTTAGCTATATATGATCTTTTCATTTAAATTAACAAGGAAAAATCAAAGGAAAATAGCAATAAAACCAAATATAAAATCCAACAAAAAACCCCAAGTCCTCAAATTCCTCTTTATAATCCAGATACACTGCGAGGTTTTACATTTAGCCATATGCTAAAGAGAGTGTGTGGGTTTTTTAAAATTCACTTGCATTTAATTTCCACTGGAACCCTTTGGGTTTTTTATGAGACTGTACTTTCTTGGTATTTTGACATTAAACTGTAATAGGCCAGGACTGTTTACATTCATGTGTATGTCACAGTTTTGGAAAGATACAGACTTGTACAACCCATGTGCCTTGGTGGGATGACCAAAAGAGGTGGTTTAAACTGCCATTGTCAGCAAAACAAGTCTAATCTTTGAGGCATAGATATTTAGGACAGGGCTGTTGTATCCATCTGTATATAATTATTAAACCTTCTTTTTGCTTCCTTTTGCCATGCTTCTCTGTGGGACAATTCAAAATGAATATTGGTGCAGAGGAGCAGAGCTGTGTTAATTCTACTCGTAAGGATACAGTCCAGGTCCTCATGTCGTGTAACCATGTCAGTCTCAGAAATGTTTTCTCAGAAGATGCTTGTGTGGTACAAAGCATATCCCTATGCCCATGTAAATTCCCATTATATTTTGAATTTAAGAAGAAATTGTGGCTTCCAAAAAGAGCCATTTTTTGCTGTTTAAGTTGCAAAGTGGCTGTATCTAGTGATACAGGGATACAAGAAAGTAATCCTGCTAATTTATTAAATAAAGTTGAAGACAGTTCAGCTGGAGGAAAAAATGGGTATAAGTTCAGACATAATTCTGGAGATTCAGTGGTGCCTGATGACCATAAGATATTTAAATGGGTCTTATAATGCAAAATTCATCATAGAATTATAGAATCCTAGAATGGCTTGGGTTGGAAGGGACCTTAAAGATCATCTGGTTCCAATCCAGCTGCCATGAACAGGGACATTTTTCATTAGAGCAGGTTGCTTAGAGCCCCATCCAGCCTGGCCTTGAAGACTTCCAGTGATGGGGCATTCAGAAATTCTCAGTTCCAGCAAACTGTTCCAGTGCCTCACCACCTACACAATAAAGATTTTCCTCACAATATCTAATTTAAACCTACTCTCTTTCCATTTGAAACCATTTCCCCTTGTTCTGTCACTACATGCCCTTGTAAATGGTATTGTTCCATCTTTCCTGTGAGTTCCCTTCAGGTACTGGAAGGCTGCAATTATGTCATCCCAAAGCCTTCTCTCTTCTATTTTAAACAATCCCAATTCTCCCAGCCTTTCCCCACTGCAGAGGTGCTCCAGCTCTCTAACCACTGTGGTTTATGATTGATCCTTCAACCTTCACAGGTCCTTCCTGTGATGGGCCCCAGAGCTGGAGGCAGCACTCTAGGTGGGATCTCCCCACAGTGAAGCAGTGGGGTAGAATCCCCTCCCTTGCCTGGCTGGCCATGCTGCTTTTGATGCAGCCCAGGATGCGATTTGGTTTCTGGGCTGTGAGTGCCCTTTGCCTGCTCATGTCCAGCCTCTCATGCACCCCAAGTCCTTCTCATCAGGGCTGCTCTGGGTCTGTTCATCCCCAGGCTGTGTTGATTCAGGGGGGTTGCCCTGACCCAGCTGCAGCACCTTGTGCTTGGTCTTGTTAAAACTCATGACATTCCCACCAGCCCACTTCTTGAGCTTTTTTATTCATTACATATATTATTAAAGTGTCTTTTGGACTGAAATAATAATTTAATTATGCTCTTTGGAAGACAGAGGCGCATCCATAAAAAGAAAAAAATTGCCAGACACAATGGAGAAAGCAGAGCTGTAGCTACAAAATATGAATGCAGTTATGGGAAGTAACAACTGTACCTGCCTTGACATGTGTGAGGATATATAAAAATTCATTATCAAATTCTACACTGAATATATCACCTCATCAATTACAGAATGTTTCAGTTCTGGGATTGGGGATAACATGCAAATAAGCATGAAGTAGCTTTACTGTCTTCCACTACCTGAAAGTCTCTGCAGTACAATATTTACTATACTTACTATATTTTCTAATTGTCATTCTGATTTTTACAGCCTCATGTTTTAGTTCAAAGGATATTACATCAGCCCCTTCTTGTCCTAAGATGAAAGAATATTCCCCTGAAGCAAAAATGTTTTTCCTTTGAATTACACTTTCCTTCAGTATCACTGTTCATTCCTGGATCAGAAACTTTTGTGAATCAATGAGACAGTATTCAAAGAAACACAGTTCTATTAATTTACCAATATAACTACTTAAAATTTGGACTTCAGAACAACTAATATCTATTTTATTACACAACCTGTATTATTTTAGATTTTTGTCTAATCTGTTTACTTTGTTTATATGTGGAATCTAATACAAAAATATTCAAAAACTGTATGGAAACAATCCTGTGCAATGTGCTCCAGGATGACTTTGCTTGAGCCAGGAGGTTTGACCAAATGACCCACTGTGGTCCCTTCCAACCTTTCCCATTCTGTGATTCTGTGATTCTGTGAATAGAGCTTATTTATCCTCAGCAGATATGTTTGTTAGTATAAGCCACAAAGTTGTTTATAGTCACTTAGACCTGTAATATTAAAGACTTGCAACTACCCTGCCCTAAAAGGCCTAGCAACCACATGATATACACACACACCTAAAACTATTTCGCAGTCTACTAACTTCAGGATGAAAGGATAAGCAGTAATTGAAAATAGTAGGCATAAAGCACAGCCAGTGCAGAGTGGAAGGGCTTGCATTTACTTTGCATAGCTGTAACTAGAAACACTAGTTACAAGCAAAGGAGAATCATGCCCAGAAACTGCTAGTACCAATCCCTGAGCAAATATAAATTTTCCCAGCTCCATTGATTTCAACAGAGGCAGAAAATTTACAGCATTGAAAGCTGTAGGTCATTTTATTGCTCTGATTCTGTTCTTCCCTGTGTGCAGCAAGGATGGATATCATAGACCCTGGTTTATCTCTCACCCTGCAGAAGATGAGTTTGTTCCTGGATAGTTTCAACGTGCTTCACTTACGAAGCAGCAGTAGGACTGGTAAAGAACAGGAACATTTCACCCATTGCAAATGCTGTGCCTTCTCACTCTTGATATGTGGACTGCTGGTGAGAGAGAGCAGTATATAAGTAGAGACATGAGCAGTGAATACTTTTGGAAGAGGAGATCATCTGCAAGGCCTCTGGGGGTCTGAGAAATTGTAAAAATCCAGCCTTTTTCTACTTGCTATTACATAGTTTTAATTGATGGGGTTCAAAAGCAGTTTGAAAGTCTCAGGGCACTATTCTGCATAGGTTTGCATGTCCTATCACATTTTCTCATAATTTATTAATTTTAATTCATAATTTAAATGATAAGTTGTAAAACATGGCTCTAGCTGAATTTGTTGAAAAATCAGTATCTCTACCTTTTTCCTTTGTTCAGTTCTCTGCACCATGAATCTGAAATAAAGGTAGAAGAAACTTAAACGAAGGGAAGTTTTTTGGGAGACAAAAAAAAAGGTACAGCCAAACAAAATAACATGAGTTTGTATCTAGGAGTCATATACTTTTAAAAAGTTAACAGTTTTTATTTTGGTAGTAACCAAAGGAAGGGAACAGAAACAGATTCCTGGCAATCCAAGAAACCTGTGACACACTCACCTATGCATCAACTCAACAGCCCTTGGCAGTGCATTTTGAGATGCCAGGTGGGCACTGCAATGAAGCTGAACACATAGAAAAAATTAGAAATACCTTTAAACAGTTGTGTATGACAATATAGGAAACAGTTAAAGAAACAGAAAAGACATCTCATGAACTCCTCTTCACCTCTTCTAATTACACAAACAAAAAAGAATAAAACTGAATGATGGGAGATTAGAAAACATTATTTTCTGCAACATATAATTAGCCAGTAATAGTTATTATCCCCAATATTAGCAAGAGTAAAGGCAACAGTTAATAAAGCAAGTCATTTGCTTAAAAATGCACCAACATTGATTCCAACAGGATTTGCAAAAGAAACACAGAGATATTGTAATAAATCCCCACTGACTTAGTTTACAATCCTCTGAAAGCATGATCTCTGGAAAACAGCTTTACATACAGTCTGTTATGCTACCTATATCTGCCTCCAGTCTACGTTATAGGGACACAGAAAATACACAGACTGCCTGCGAGACATTCCAGTGTATCTGGCAATGCACAAGAACCCCAGGTGTGCTCTGGCACAGGGGATCCCCAGTTCTTTAAAGGTGTATGCTGGTCAACATGAGCACCCAACTTGAATGCTCTATCAGCAGCCATGGAGGTGGGATCCATGAGCTGCAACACACAGTGGCTTTTGAGCATGTCAGCAGGTATTTGACATCATTAATTTAAGGCATTTTATAACTTTTGTGAATTCAGATGCCATGACCTTAGGCGGATTTGAAAAACAGACCCTTTTTTTCTGTTTAGCTGAGGTAAGAAGAGAGATATTGAACTGAAATATCTGCACCAAAAGAAAACAGTCAAAACACTTTGGAAGCAATAGAAATCCTTCAGATTTAAGGTATGAGCCATTGTTCATCATTGGATTGTTTTCTGTGTGTGGTTCAGGATAGCTGGTAGTGCTAGTGCCTTAAACAGGGCTGATCTGAATGAGGGTAGCCACACCTATGTTAATATGAGCAAAATCCATGTGTCTGCTAGTTAGCTGCAGTTAGCCAAGCTCAGTCACTTTTCTGATGAGGGCCTCTCCATCTGTCAAACCACTGTACTTGGTCCCATTTTTTTTTTGTTTCATTTTAAACCTCTCTCATAATCTTTACTTTCTCATGTCATTTTTTAATCTGTCTGAAAGGATATGCAAGAGAAATGACTTTAAATTAATTTTTTTTAGAAATGCTTAATGTACATGGTGCATAAGGGCAGACAGAATTCAATTTGGGTAAATGTTAGCTAATACATACCTGCAAAAAATTGTCTGAATTTCTTGTGCATTCTAAAGGGCTTTGGTCATGGTTCAATAAGTATTTGAGTGCTCCTGAGAGGATAAAGCCCTCATTTTCTTGTCAGGAGTTAAGGATTCTCTTTCTATTCAATCAGTAATGCAAAGAAATTAACATGGAGCTCTGACCCCTCTTAAGAAGAATGTGAGTGATTGTTCAATGAAAACCACTTCTTGGCGTATTGTAGCAAACAAGTTGCTTGGATGAATAATAGGCATTGAGAAATGGCGTATAAATATCATAGTCCTGTTATACAAAGCAATATTACAAGCTCAGTAGGTGCTGAGTCCCACATTCATAAGACCACTTCAAAAGATTTAATACTAGAATTTCAGAGAAGGTTAATGAAGGCAGTAAATGATGTGCTAGACTTTGCAGGAAACAAGGCAGTGCAAAGAGCAAGGCATTCCACTCCAGCCTCACCGAGCCTTTTTTATTATGGCAGCAAAATAGTCAAACTGACCATTCCCCAAGACAGAGAGAATTTAAAATCACTATAGGCAATTTTATTACATTTCCCTCTGCAGTCTTCAGGATTGCACTCTTGGAAGCTGGCCTGGAAAAGGAAGGCAAATGCAAGATTTCTATGTTGGACACTTCATCTAGACCAGGAGCCTAGTGGGGTTTGTGAACAATCATTCTCAGCAAAACCCTACTTAGCAGAACATAGGTGGGAGCTGTTCTCTCTTAGAGCTGCAAAATGCCAGTTTACCTCTTCCCCCACCTTTGTTCCTTGGGCAAGTACATATTACTGAAATACAAAGAGAAAGGCTGGATACTGAGTTTGGCCACCATTTGGCCTTCTTATAAAGTTCTTTCATTTCTTACATATTTCAGCTTAGAAAGAAGCATTGGAATTCCTTTTGCTCTTTACACACTAATTTTATTAGCTGTAGATATTTCTGCAAAATACCCCTCTCTGGCTGAATACTACAAATGAGGTTTGATAATTTCCAGACATATATATTCACATTATGAGTGGAAAGTTACATATCTACACATTTATTTCAGTATGTGTAGTTTATTTCATAGTTCTGAGTGTATAGAAAAAATACCATAATAACTGTGTTAAAACACATGCCAAAGACTCAAAACTTTTTGCTGGGATTTCAAATGAATTTAGTTTCTTAATGTGTATAAGGAGGTTGTTATGATTTTAAATGAGATCTGTTGCTAATGGCAACTGTTTCAGTAATTATAAAATCTGTAGAATAGACAGGGCTATTTAAACTTCTTCAAAATTTATAGCATATTAGATTTAATTAATACATTCAAATCCAAGAAATCAATAATTTGAAATATGAAGCAATATTTTTCTATATGTGTAGGTTTTGTATTAAAAATAACATATGCAATTCCCTTAATAGTGTTAGAATGGACAATTGGTCTAAAATGGTACAGTGACTTAGTCCACTGCTGTTTTTCTTGGCCTCTATATGCCTCAATTGAAATCTGGATTAGATAAGAAAGAACTACTGTGGAAGATTCAACAGAGTTCTTTGCTGACACATGAAAACCAAGGTTTATTAGCAGGGTTGTAGTTGTATAATCATTGTAGTGTTCATAGTTCATTCACCTCCAGGTGCAATCACCGTATCTAAACTCACCCATATTAATTGGTTTTATTATAAACTACCTTTCCTCTCCTAATAAATAAAATTCATTTATTATCTTTCCTTCGGCATAATTATGTTTTAAAAATGCTATAATGAAGCATAGAGAACTCTAGAGTGCTACTTAAAGTGATTTTTTCCAAGCTCCTTGAGGTCACCAGATAAGTGAAACTAACTACAAAATTATTGTTATTAATTATTGTTACACAAACAGTATGGGAAAGACTGAACACAGTAGGTGTATGCATATATGTCTATATATTTGTACTAGTGGTGTCTGAATTACATGTAATTGCCTTTCAGGATTTTTTCATTCTACTATAGAAACAAATAGAAGGCTATTATTTTCCTAAACCACATTTCACTTGGAAGCAGGTTTCTGTAACTATTAAAAAACCCCAAAAAGCAAACAAACAAACAAAAAAACCCAAAAAACAAAAAAAACCACCCAAAACAAATAACCAGAAAAACAGCTAAGCCCTAAAAGTGTGAGTTTATTCTTGCAGGAGTGATGACATGAAAAATTAAAGTTGTAGTACTTCACTGAGTTATAACTGGGAAAAGATATACAGGAAAATTCTGTAGGGTTTCCATTGTTAACATCTCTCTAAAACCCCCAGCACCGAGTAAAGGATGGGATGTATTTTTCTCAGAGACTCAATAGTGGTAGCTACCCATTTCAGACTGGGAGATCTCTGTATATTTATAGTTATCTCCACCTTAGACTCTCTACAAGAAGATCCAGGACCAAAACAACAGTCTTGGTCATTTACTTCCTCTGCTGTGATGCCAGGTTAATTAGAGAATCCTTGTTCTAAGGTGTCCCCTGAACTCCTTAGAAGAGATATTTTTCATTAGCATGGAAATTATAGTACTCTTGCTTCTCTCAGACTTAGTGGAATGAATTTAAAAGATATGTGAAGATTTGTAAATATATACTATAGGAGTGTAAAAATCTAATCTTAAAGAATTTCTGCAATGGCTGCAGTTTAAACAGGACTATATTTAAAGTAGACATTTCTAGCCATGTAGCATGCCACAGCACACTGTTCAGCCGCTGACCTAATCCAGACAGAGTAGTTATTTATGGCAAATTGTCATAGCTGCATTGCTGCATTGTTAAAACCAGCGTGAGCATCTTTACAGTAGCAGCAGTACGATCATGAGTAACCACAGAGTGTGTGCACAGAGATTGATCTGATCCAGTTGCAGATGTAGGACTTAAACATGCACCTCTAAGCTAATTACTGTCATCAGTGGAGAAAAGTAGACACAGGGAGAGATTAATTAATTTGACTGAACTGCTGACTAAAAGACACTGGCCACAAGGGACAGGAGCCTACATACCTACCTGAAATCAAGACTTCCAATTTCTGGTGCTGCATTAGAACAGAGAAATCCCATTCACACTGCTTAATGGATCAGAAAAAGATAAAGTGGGTTCCACTCAAGACTTCACTATTCAGAACTTCACACCAAACCAAAAGAGAAATGAGTCAGAATGTCAGGGTGGATGTCTTGAGACAGCAGATATTCCTGAGAACAGTAAAATGTCTGAAATTATCATATTGCAGGAAACATTCAGACACAGAACAGGTACTATAGCTGTGTGCCTTACAAATTTCATTGAATAGGATAAATACCTGGTTGGAAAGAGCTCACAAAATCTCCATACACATTTCTAAGCATAAGAAGAAAATTATGTTATTTTTCTTTCCATCCTTTAGGTCATTGAAGGGAAAATAGGTGTTCAGCTTTCAAGGAGATCTAATGAGGGAACTAAATTTAACAGAACAGCAATAGATGCCTGTGGTTGTCTGGATAGATGCTAGTAAAATGTTACGGGGGAAGGATAGGAAGACACTATCTCAAGACTTCAGATATTTCTATGTAGAAAAGCAGTCTCTATCACAAAACAGGAGATGACAGCCTCAAATTCTGGTTGAATAAGATGAAAAAACTACTTCAAGAACACCTATAATTGCCCCATCATGCAGCATTAACTCAAAGAAAGTTTATCCATGAAATCTTCTCTGAGTAGTTTCAAAATTTTCATTTTAAGTGATAATCTTCTACTCTCCAAATGATGAAGCAGGCTTATCTATTTCTGTGGCGCAAGACTTCCAACCAAGACAGACCACTATATCACATACAAAAAGACAACCTTCCCCTTACTGGAAGGAGAGGCAAGAGTTTTGATGGCAGAACCTGCAGAACTCAGTGAACTCCCACAAGATCAAGTACTACAGCATATAAACCTAAGCATATTCATGAAGAGCAATTAAAAAAAAAACTAATTGAATGGATTTCTTTATAAATTTATTTATTGAGTTGAATATTTATTTATTGAAAGAGGACCCTCCCAGAACTCAACAATCAAGTCATGTTCCAAAACTGCAGTGGGAAGCAGACAGCTGAACATGACTCCAGAAAGTGATAGACATAACTCTATGCAGCCAGAAGATAAAATTGCCTGCCCAAGTGCTGGAATTTAATGTGTAGAATATAACTAGTAGGTCTCAGTAGTAATCATTAACACTTTGAATTAATATTCCTGGGTATGTGATCTGAGTGTGTACAGCCTCTTAGTTTGCCTGTCTGACTCCTCAATAACATTATAAATGTTTTGTTTAACTTCAAACAGCTTTGTCATAGAAACAGATATTTCAAAAGTAAATGTCTGAGGAAAACTCATAAGGCAGAAGAGAGAAATCTGAATAACATCTCCAGGGGGGAAAAAAAGTTAAAATAAGGAGAGCATGGGGTTTAGCCTAGGTAGAAAGATATCAAGGATCAGGAGTTTGGGGCTTTTACATATTCTCTATAATTTTGAACAACTCTTTAAGGATTTTAGTATTCCCAAAAATCTATGAAGCTTGCAGAAATTCAAGAGCACAAATATTTTAGGAACTATTTTTGTCTTACATCAATGTTGGCGTAGTCCAAGAGCAATACAATATATTCAGTGGCAGGTATCTTCTTATTGGCTAGATGTTGTGGGCTTATGGTCAATAATTATATGTTAATTAATAATGTTTTCTGCAGTAATTTTACAGCAATCTCAGATTATCTTGACAGACAGAATGTGTGATTTTATGCCATCTACACACTGCAATAATCCTTTGGCTTTGTGTACATTGTTCTGTCAAATTTCTCCACAGTATGTTCACAGCAAAAGCAGTTGGTAGAGTTCCATCACCACTTCACTGCAGAAATTTAGTTCACCTGCAGAGAATTACCTTTTCACCTGTATTATACCATACACTGACAAAGTCTTAGAATTTTTCGTCTCATGGGTCCTGTCAGCATGTTTTCAGTACTTTCAAGTATTTTTCAAAGCCTTTCCAGTGCTTTCAAGAGCTCCATCTTTCACCCAATCATTATCTACCCTGTGTTTCATTCCTGCTTTTACACTGCATTCATGTGTTCAAACAGTCCAGGTCTTGAATATAGGTCAGAGCAATCTCTAATAAACAGAAAAAAGAATAACCCTAACAAGAAAATAACACCACCTTCACAACAGAAGTACCCAGAGAAGTACTATGGGAGTTACAGAACTACTAGAAGTAGGCGGCAGCCATGTTATGGTACAACTCAAATGCTTTCCATACCAAGAGCCTGAGAAGAACTGATTAGAAGGAATACATGTTGCCATCTAAAAGCTTCACGTGCTTGTGCAAGGCACTTAGATGCTTAAAGAGTACCTCAAATATTTAGCTGTTCACTGTGTGAAGACACTGATACTTGAAGATATGGTGAGACACATGCTGAACGGTACTGCTGGATTATGCTCAGCATCTTTGATTCTTGTGCGTGGGTTACAATGAAATAATTTTTTAAAAAAGGGAAAAGAATAAAACTCAAACCAATAGAGAAGATAAAAACCAGACACTTGATTTTTAAATCTCCAAATTATATACAATTTCCTAATGCAATGTACCACATAATTCTTGTCAGTCCTTTGTTCTTGTTGATCTCCACAGGACACAGGGTGCAATGAAAGCAGGGAAATATTTCTATTTCACATCATCTTGATGTGAGAAACTACTGGGCCAGTGGAGCAATTTTTAAAAAAATGTCCTAGCTCAGTGAGTGCAGCCTCAGCTGCAAGTCACTAAAACATTTCACAACTGAACTCCTTTTTCTTTATTTTGAAGCAGCTAGTGTTTTCCACTGCCAGAGGTCTGATACTGGATTTAGCAGACCAGGGAATTGCTTTAGGTTGTCACTTTCTCTGTTAGAAAAAGTAAGTGCCAGGCTGCCTGTAGAAATTGTATTAATCATCCTGCCAGTTCTCTTTAGGCAGAAAAGGTTGAAATAAAAACATAATTGACTGAGAAAAGGGGAAAAAATAACATTTTCTGGTATCGTAGCCTTGAGACTCTCATCATGCTTTTCCTATCCTTCTGTGAAGGTGATGGAATTTTTTTTTCAGATCTGATTCTCATTACTGACATAATGTCAGGTTGCTAAAGGTAACAGCTGGGAGAAGAAAGGCATCTATTACATTTGCATTCACACTATCATTAGGGTTGTAGAAATCTGTAGCACTTCAGGGCTAATTTCTGCAGCAATGTTAACTAAATAGAGAAGTAAGTTTGAGAAACTTTCATGACAATTCTGTAGCAGTAAATGCTGCATAAATTATAACAGCAAGAAACATAATACATGTATTTTAAAGCATTTTGTTATTATTTGGTTTTATAGCCAAGTAATAAATCACACAGTGAAAACTTGGTTGGGCTAACCAGGGAACATATAGCAAATTGAATATTTGCTATGCAGACTCACAAAAGACAATTTTTTCCTGCTGGCAGCATGTGGTAGCAAGCTATTTCCCACAACATGGGATAAACTTATTCTCTTCACTGCAGTCATTGTTTAGTTCAGACATTTCTATTCATATGATGTATATTCCATTATGTACTGGTACGTCACAAATCACCACAAGAATTTAATAGAAAATTATCCTGCCAGTAAATGCAATTTGTCAAAAATTAAAAATGGAAACAAAAATATTAGCACTGTTATAAGAAAGTCCTTCAATGTTAACAAAATGAAGAACACAGGGGGAAAAAAATCCAAAGTAAATCAGTTGTAGTGAATTCAACTGAACGTTTCAATTGAAGTGTTTCAAGCTGATATGGTTGTGTGTCAGATTTGTATTCTTTCCTCTATAGCACTAACATGTAATATTCAAACATCAATTGATAAAAGCATTTTAAACATTTAAATATTTTTAGAAATTAAAAATTAGTATTTTCTTTCAGGATGTCTGAATTATTTATATTCCCAATATTTAGTCTGACATGCACAGGTGCTTATTCTTTAGCCATGACAAATCAAGTACTGAAAACATCTACATGAAAAATCCTAAGTAAATCCTAAGTAAAATGGAGATGTGGGGCAGCTGCTGCTTTTCTCAGGTAGTATGTGAAATGAAAGATGGAATATCAGGGTTTTTTTCTCTGTCACTTCACTTTACTGCTTGCACTGATACAGCTTATGTCTTCACAGAACCACAGAATGAGTAAGGTTGGAAGGGACCCCAGTGGGTGACCTGGTCCAACCTCCCTGCTCAGGCAGAGCCATCCCAAAGCACAGGGCCCAGGATTCTGTCCAGACAGCACTTGAATATCTCCAGTGAAGGAGATTCCACAATCTCTCTGGGAAAATTGTTCCTATGTGCAGTCCCCTGCACAGTAAAGAAGTTCTTCCTCATGTTCAGGTGGAACTTCCTGTGCATCAGTTTCTGCCCATTGCCTCTTGTTCTGTTGCTTGGCATCATCGAGAAGAGCTTTTTGTGTTTTTAACCAAATGAGCAAACAAAATAAGCAATTAGATTGTAAAAAGAAGACCTAAAAGTCATTTAGAACTCCTGCAATAGGACTTACAAACAGAGAAGTAATGCAGGCTGGACTATTGGACTTCTCTTAAAACTGAAGGATAGAAGAATTCTCTCAGGCTTTGTATCACACAAAACCAAATAAACCAGGTGACTGTGAAAACTACTGATTAGCATGGTGACTCTTTATAATATATCCAATTTCCTGCTCAAGTCATATGTTCTTGTCTGTAAATAAATCTCCTTTTTGACAGACAATAGCCCTGTCTCTTTTGATATGGAAAAAGTCACACCAAACCTCCTAACTGATGTTAACTGATGACAGCGAATGTTCATAAATTGCTGCAGCCTGAAGTAAATGAACTAGGTCAACATGTTCCACAGAAGCAAAATTCTGCCTCTTGACAGGTGTACGTAGGTTCCTGACAGCAAACAGCAACAGATTCAAGCAAATTGACTGACTCCAAAGGAAATGGGATTAATTTTACTTAATGTTTATGATTATAGTGGTAACCACACACTGAACATACGAACACGTGGATCCATAAATAGGAAAAGTGCAGTTGAATGTCATTTGTGTACATGATAATTGTTTTTTTACTTTCATGGTTTATCCATATTCATAAAATAATTTGGGCTAATTACTTTTGAAATAGCCTCTAGTGAAGACATAGCTCAGATCTTTTGGAAACAAAACATACTATGTTTGGCAGTTCTTCCATGTTGTTGATCTGTTCAAAGAATACAGAAGATTTGGTAAGTATGATTTTCCTTTGAAAGGAGGTATCTTGTTCCTGCCACATTTCTTATAGTTTCAAACTGGTGGTTCTGGCTTAAGGCCAAACTCTCTTCTAATCTACTGATTTATCTCTGATACGTTTTAGAAGTTAGGTCCAGATTTACAATCCTCCATTTGTGTGGTTAATTACTTGTTCTTACTGAGAGAAGGCACATCTTTGGTAGTCATTCAACTGTGTCACTTTACCAGTTAATTTAATTTCTCTGCTCTACTTTTCAGGTTAAAAAAATCTCCTCAAAAACATATATTGCTTTGCATCTGTAATTTGGTGGTAATGACTTCATGTTGATTATAAATAAATGCTGGCCAAAACTAAAGACACCGGTTGTTAATATATGTAAGTGAGGAAAACAGACTTTGCAGATTTGATCAATAAAGGACCAAAGGACTTTTGCACTAGGGACAATATAAGCCATATTTAAGGTCGGCCATCTTACAGCCCAGTGTTCTCTGCATATTGATTGGTTGAAGTTAGACAGGATAGTACGTTTTATTTTAAAGTACTGCAACTACTTTAAAATCCACAGAAATTGTTGTTAAATAGATAAATCCCATTATAATTTTAATTTAGATTTTTTACAGTGTTTACAGAATCAAATCTGTGAAAACTCTGTAATATAAGCATATAAAGAACCATTTTCAAACAGTTTTTTTTCTGTCTACTATTTCCTGGGTGCAACACAGTCTATGTAAGTTACTTTCTACATTTCTTAAGTAAATTTGGTGTTTCTGAGTTGGAAAACAGGCTTGATAAAAATCCTCTAAAAAACTAGACAATATAAAGCGCTAAGGGAGATGATTTGCAAGCTTTCAGGCACTATTGACTCAAATAGGAGACTGTCCTGGGTAACCCAAAAAATATGTACTGTATTCCATACCTGGGCTATGTCATATGCCCAAGATTGTTACTGTCCCTCTAACACCCAGGGGCCAGAATCAGTCTGGCCCCATGCTCAGGTAGGTGTGGAATGCCAGGATCCCTTTAGGGATTGGAGGACACTTATGCAGAGCCTCTTTAACTTTTTGTTCTTGCCAGATTGCCAAGACAGTTGCTTCATCGAGCCAAAGCAGAAGCCTTCTTTAGTTTCTTTTTGGGCTCCTTGCTTGCCTCAGGTCTCTAAGAAACTATTTCTCAATCTTAAAGTGTTTCAGGGCAAATTCTGTGAATGAGAGCTGGCGATTTCAGTGCCCGGCAAGTCTGCTTCTTTCCTTCCACAATGTAGTAACAACTCAGAACTGCAGTGCTGACTCCAGCTGCATCCAACTGGCTGAAAAAGAAGCAGAGAAATTGACACCACAGCTTTACCCCCGCCCCAGTTCCCGGTTCCCGCCCTAGTTCCAGCCCGTGCCCACACTCCTGGTTCCAGACACTGTCCAAATTCCTTCCCTGACCCAGTTCCATCTGTCATTGTTGCCAAAGCTGCTGCCGCCAGCAGCCTGTTGGGTGGCATGGAGCAAATGGCTCAAGTGGCATTTGACTGGTTTTGGACTCCAGGTTCCTTTTTGTTTTGTCCTTGTTCCCTGTTGGTTGTTGTTTGGGGGAAGAGAAGGGTTTTTTGTAATTGCAGAGGTTTGGTTGCTGTGTTGGTTTTCTTCTCTTTGTTCTCTCTCTCCACACACGGTTGGGAGAAGGGGGCCTTTCCCCATCTAGCCTTTCTCCCATGGACATCCATGGAGGTTTCCATCTTGGGGCAGGGCTTATCTGCTATTTTTCCTTTGTTCCCAGGGAGTCCATGGGATTCAGCACTTTCATGATTTAGTGATTATTACTGTTGCTTTGCCTGTTGCTGTTTCATTTTCTAGTAAACTGTTATTTTTTTCACTTATCTCTTCTGTCATTCATCTCTCCTTATCGGTGAAAGGGAGTGATTAAAACTAAAAAGGGGAGATAACCAATTTTGGAGTGTCTGCCCTGTAAATTGTCTTAAACGAAGACAGAGGCAAATGTAGCTGCCTCCCTTGTCAACCTTTCTAGAGGGCCACACAATAAAACTGTTTATTATGAGGGTATTTTAAGTGTAGTAAATACCTCTCTTCCAGGGCATATCCATTAAGTCACTTTGGATGTATCATTAAAACTCCATCAGAGCGTTACAGTAAATAATTGTTTTGTCCTTGCTCTGTGTCTGGAATTTTTATGGACATGCACATGGTCATGAAGAATCTTTATTTGACTTTGTGACTTTGCTGCTGACTTTGTGACTCATTGCTCTGTGTACCTCAATTTACATTCATTCATGGATACACTTGTCAAGCAGAAATAAGACATTTTTCACCTCAGTCCCCTGAATGGGGTACATTTGAAACACATCAAATTTAGTGGTGTTAGACTCCACAGAAGATGCCACTATTCCTGTCTTTTCCATAAAAGCAGATTTGGCAGTTATTTTCATGCAAGATCTTACTTGCTTACATAATAATTCAGGAAGTGAAATATCCATTTCTAGAGGATTTCCTAAAACATGCCCTAGAATATACCTAAAACATGGCCTAGAACATAGCCTATTACACAGATATGGCAACAGCCTCCATTCACCCTACTTAGAAATCTATGTTATGCCCCAAATTTAGATGAATAAAATACATGAAGTGGACCCTAACCTACAATTTTACCTCTATGATATTGGGAATAAATAATTTAGGCAATGGGGAATGAATCTAGACTTTCGTCTAGATGTTAATCTGTACAAATATGTATAAACCACAAATATGAAAGCTGAGAAGATAACCACTTTAATCTCCACACCAAAAAGAGACATTTGTAACACCTTTTTCTAGAAAACTAAAAGTCAGGGGTGCAACAAGATCATAAAAAGTAAGCTGTGGAACCATCAACCTTGGTGAAATAAATATAAAGAGTTTTGGATATAATCTACTTGTTTCTTGCTGGTTGCAGTCATTAGGCCAGGCTGAGTTCAGCCCCATATGCTTCAAATTCATCTGTATGCCTACCGTGCTTCAAACGCTGTCCCAGTTTGAAGATTGCCAAGTAAGAGAGACCCTGCCTGGAAAGACTGTTCTTTGGTACACTCTCAGCGTCTTTATATCCTGCTTGCTTGCCTGGGGCTTTCAGTCACAGTGAGGCACAGTAGTTACTCAGAGAAGCCTGATACCTGCACACGGCACATACATAGGGCCAGTCTACATTTTGCACACATCTTGGCTTGCTTTCCTGGCAGCAGGGTGGTACTTTCCTTCATGAAAATGTGCGAAGTAAACGAGCAGTGAAGCCATCTTTGTTCACAGTGGGTCTGTGTTCTGCCTAATTGCTCTCCTCTCTGATGAGGAAGCAATAAAGCCTATTTTTTGATCTTGCATATTCTCAGCATTTGAGAAATTAAAAAATAATACTGTGAATAAATACAATCTGACTAAATTAGGAGGATGGACCTCAATGTAAAAAAATCAAGCTGCTAGAAAAAAGGAAATTATTTGCCACAGCTGTTTTTTCAGTAGTTGTGGTAGTTTTCTTTCTCTGAACAAGCTTGTCCTTTCAGTCCTGAAGAAAGAGTTTAAAGTATCAGTCTGGTAGTTTGGAATCCAGTCTGGACTGGATGTTTTATTTGGAAATTAGGACTGTCTGTTAAATTCTAAGTGATAATTTGAATCATGTAATTCCTTGATAGGGTTTCATGTTTTGCAGGAGATCTCTGCTGAGAGTTCTTATGTTATTGCACAATTACTAAAGCTCTGATCACCAGCTTGCTTGTGACACAGATTGGAGCTGATAGTGTTGAGATCAGCAATGGCAAAAAGCACTTAGTAATGATCAGGTTTCTCTGCCCACCAGACTCAGTGGTAAGGGAAATTGTGAAGAACAAATATAGGTGATGGAGTTTTCATTTAGCACAAGACTCTGCAAGGATGAGACATGGTCTTGCACATCCTTTTTGTTCCCCTTCATTCTTCTTGAACAATTATCTATTCTTATAGCAATTAAGCAAAATGGCAGGGGATGCTCTGGATGAGAAAAAGCAGAACAATTCAAATATCTGTCATAATATTAATTGCAATTGGAAGATTCTACTACACATAGATAAAAATGCTATCCATGCAAATAAAATTAATAATCAGCAAGAGAATATTTGGACCCTAAACCCCTCATTTGATTTAAATGGATGAATTGCAGGCGTGATGATATGAAGTAAGCTTTTTCTCCTCCACACAGGAAATTCTGTATTTGCATGGGGTTTGCTGGAGAAAAGAACAGATGAACATACATATATAAAACCTTCTACTTTGAAATACAAAAACTATGGTTTGTTTTGGTATCATGTTGTCATTTGTCATCATGTTAGCATGGGATTTTGAGTTGTATAAAACTCACAATAAATGTCTGTGGTTTGATGTAGATGTACATCTTTTTGGTAATCTTTATCAGTTAGTTGAGTGCATTTAACAAAATGCTTTAGGAATGTCTGCAATTATATATACATACACTTAATATTCAGCATGAAAGGATGGTTGAAAAAGATAGTTATTTTCATTTTTTTTCTTTGTATCCTGTTTACTAAATTTTCAGTTCTGCTTTGCTAAGAAGATTCAAGGTATAAAAGATAAGTTGCAACTGTGGCTATGCATAAAGCCTGAAGTAGATTTTGCTACATAATTTCATCCTGTGTTTTGATGGAAAACAAATGTCTGGTTAAGTAATAAAGAATATTAACCTATTTATCAATTTCTGTTGTGTGATGTGATAGTTTCAGTCTGATTGATCACAAACAAATTAAATAAATGTGATGGATTCACCCAAACCTAAGTTGACTGCTACTAGCATGGAGGTAGTTGAGTGGTGGCAGGCAATGTTATACAGGGAAAATGCAGAGTAATTTGGAGACTGTCAAGAATCATAGAATATCCTGAGCTGGAATGGATAAAGATCATAGAAGTCCAACTCCTGGCCCTGCACAGGACATTCCCAAGAGTCACATCATGTGCCTGAGAGCATTATCCAAATGCTTCTTGAACTCTGTCAGGCTTGGTGCTGGGACCACTTCCCTGGAGAGCTTGTTCCAGTGCCCAACCACCTCTGGATAAAGAACCTCTTAATAATATTCAATCTAAACCTCCCCTGATATAACTTCAGGCCTTGGGTCCTGTCACTGTCACCAGAGAGAACAGATCATTGTCTGCCCCTCCTCTTCCCCTCAGGAGGAAGATGTTACTGCAATGAGGTCTCTCCTCAGTCTCCTCCAGGCTGAACAGACCAAGTGACCTGAGCTGCTCCTCATACGGCTTCACCTCAAGGCCCTTCTCCATCTTCGTAGCCCTCCTTTGGATGTTGTCTAATTGCTTTATATTTTTTTTATACACTTGTGCTCAAAATTATGCATAGTACACAAGGTGAGACCACACTAGTGCAGTGCAGAGCAGAGCAGAGCAGTCAGAGACAAGGCATGTCTTTCTTATTAGATTGGAATGATACTTGAGATGAATGTTTGACCCTGGTCTTGGTTAAACTTCCATAAGAGATCATTTGTTTGATGTTCCTGCTAGAAGAAGTGGATGGGTGCTCTGCAGAGCTGGGATCTTTATTCAGTTGAAGCGCAGAACTTTTACCCAAAATGCCGTGGGACTGGACATGTCCTTGGTACTTTGGCATTGCTTTGTTTTTTTGTCAAAATATTTGATTCCCGTTACCCAAAAGTTTATTTTATATTGAGCGAGCTTCCTGATAATAAGTTGGAGAACAACTTTTAAAAGTAAACACAGAAGTGTTTCCAAAGTCTCTGGGTGGGAGCTCAAACAAGTTTGTTTTACAATTTTTCAAAGAAATTCTAAATTTTTGAGCTGGCTGCTCTTATCACCAACTTTGGCAGAAAAGTCACTCTTTCATTGTGAAATGGAGCAAGTAAAGATAATGAACTTCTAAGGCATCTATTTTTGCTCCGTGTGCTGCATCTAGACTTTCCATTTGGCAGCGGAGGGGCTTTAGCTTTTGAAAATAATATTTAAAAGTTACCAAAAATCACCTACGAGTGAATATAACATTTCAATTAAGTTGGTTTTATTAATGTTGAAGATTTCAGACTTGAACATTCACTAGTGTGGGACTCTTTCTGCCAAATTCTGAACTCTTCTTGGGTGCTGTCGAAACCCCAAGTTCCCACTGAGATGCACATAAGCTGAAGCTTCTATCTGGTCACATAAGATGATTATTTAATCTTGCAAGTTTAGATCCTATGGGAAGTGTTTCCTTACAAGGAAAAGTATTATCCTTTACAAGAAAAAGTATTATCCTTATCCAATCATAGTATTTCTAGCATTCTGGCATTTCTCACATTTTCTATTTCTCAGACCCATTTATTATCTACTGGATCAATTAATGTTTTTCATTCCACTGTAGGTGGGGGAAAAGTAATTAGACTTCTGTGGGGGGTACTAATTTCTTCTTATCTTTTCCCTCAAACTTTATTCTCTAAATTTTAATGAGGATTTGTCTGATCCCTTTCAAACCAGAATGTTACATGTAAATTTTGCCTGAAATCTAACTTGTCATTTGTTTATACTGCATGTGCAGTGACTTTATATCCCTTTTAAATTATAGAATAGTAGGAAAAATATAAAGGGAGAACTGAGAAGAGAGATGACACAATCCTATATGAGACTATCATAGAGATACTGCAATTCTGCTGTTGCACTTTAAGTCCTGCGAGACTCAGACTTGTCATGCCATTTTCATTCACTGAAGCAAATCATGTCAAGGTGTCTTTTTTTTCCGGCCCAATTGTTATGCAGTGTTGAGTTTGTGCCACCTATTATTATGGTACTAATTACGCTATCTCTAAATTTAATATCATCTGGAGAAATTTATTGATAAAAACTGTCAGGCTATAAATTCTGAACATGGAGGAAGTAGGAGGAAGCAAGCTGAAATTAGACCCTTTATTTATAGTTGGCGTTGTGGAAGTCCAAAGGGAGATGCATCTATTTCTATCATGACCAAGCATAGATTGGAAAATGGATCCTTACAGTGAAACTCTTTCTTTCAGTGTGGCTGTTGTGCACAAATGGCTCTACCACTCTTGCTGCAACTTGCTCGTTCTGACTTGATCTGACAAAAGCCAAAGAACATGATGCTGTGTAGTTGTCCAGATGACCAAACAAAGAACAAATGAAAAGATAAACAGGCCACAGGCTGTAATCAGGCTTGGAAAGTATCTCATCAGGATCCTGCAAAAGGAATCAAAGTAGGGAAATAAAAGAAATAAAAAGCAAGAAAATAATTATTCTGCATATATCTTGTCTGGAGTTACTGGAAAAGTTTGAACTTTGTTGCTGTTCCTGGCTATCTGTACAAATATGTTAACAAAATATTTTCTATGTGTATTTTTTTGTATATATATGTATGTATATGTGTGTGTGTATTAAACATAATTTCATAAAAATATAAACCCTATAGTTCATTACTTGATTTACTTTAATTGGAACTTATAATTTTTACAGGTACTCATCAAATAAACCACCATCCTTAAATTGCTTGAAGATTTGCAAGTCCTCTGACAGGAGCTGCAAAAATGCTTCAGAATTTCAAAAGTGAAATTAGTAAATGGCAAGCTACTAGGTAGCTGCTGCAGCATTTGGAACATGGTAACATGGAGGAAACTGCTGGAACATAATCCTTTAAGAAATAGCCTCTCATTTTGAGTAGCCTTGTGAGGAAAATCTGGACTCACAAAATGTGTATTGCCAGGTTAACTGGAACCCTCAGATGAAAAACTGACTTCACTTAGATTTGAGGCCATGTAAATAAGTTTCTGAATTGTCAGAATCTGAAGAGTGAAGATTCCACTGATGGAATTCAGCTCACTGAATTTCTTTCCAAAGGGTATCTAGGGGTAGCTGTTTGCCTGGTTTGGCTCTTCAATCACTGGCAAGAAATAGGCATTTCCAAGGACAATTAATGCAAACTTTAGGGAAGTATCTGCCCACAGTCAACACTAACTGATAATTTTTTCCTGCCCTGAAGCTTATATATAAAGTTCCATGATATGTTCTGAATTATAATTCTTCCCAATACCAAAAAAACATTTTCTGACCTGGATGCATATTGAAAAAAATCAGTCTTTTGATAATGGGGGGAAGGCATGCCTAACACATTGTGTCTGTATGTTACTGATAAGTGATTTCTTTGCACTAAATAGACATCTGTATATTTAATTCCATGTATAGAGTTATGAAGCAAAAAGACATTTTGAGAAAGACATTTAGGTTCTTTTAGTATCTTAAAATTTGAAATTTAAATAGTGCCACAGAAAAGGTAAAATATGTAAGTATCCTACACTGTTAATTTGGGTTTTACCGAAGAAATGAACTTTATGCCACATTTTGTCACGAACACTAAACATTCCTGGAAGCTACTACTGGAAGCTACTGGGAACCACTTTAGGGGACATCTTAAATAAACAGTGTATAAACTTCTGTGAAATCACTATAATTTTGTGAATCAAAGTATTTACTGAATTTTTTATTAAACATTATTACCTCAAAAAATGTAGCTTTTTACTTGTATCTGGTCAGCATTATTGCTGGGAAATAAATAATATCTCAGATCTGTTCAAAGAAATTATGCTGATGGTATTATCTATTCACAGAAGGACTGTTTTACTTTCAAGTAACAATGTATACAAGATATTACATTGAAGTATTATACAAGAGTGTATTTTGTAATCCATTCAAGTCAACATTAATATAGAAAGAGTAGCACTACATAAGAGAGTTGAGTTTGTGTTAACTGGGGTTGGAATGGAAGGAACTGAATGGTGAAAGCTGAGTTACTGGCTCCTTGAGGCTGTTACAGGGAGTTTGTGCATTATGACACTTAGTATGTTTGCACTGTTGCCACTGAAAGTGCCTTAGAAAGTGAATTTGCACTGTTGCCACTGAAAGTGCATTTAGTGCATGTAGAGTTGTGAGATATGATTTAATTTTTCCAATGTTATTCATATGATAACAATTAAGGGTCAAAAAAGAGGAAATAGATTTTTAGAAGAAATACAAAATCCCCTTGCTTATGTTAAAATGTTCTAAATGTAGAAGCAAAATGGAAAGCAGGATTTGAAAAAAAACTCTATTCACAAAATCTCTTGCTTGTTTAGGCAGTGAGATACAAAATAAAGTGTGTGTTACTATGAGATAACGTTCACCTCTGGGGCTATTTTAAAGGAAAAAAACCCCTACAAATTGCATTCTAAAGAGAGCTATTGCCTTCAAAGATCTTGAGAAAATTGTATTACTGTTAGAGATACTCTAAAGTACCTAATTAGGATTTTGGGAATGGGATTAATGAACCTTTTTAAAGAAAAAGAATCCGTGCTTGTTAGAGCAGTGATAGATATTTCTACTTATTCAAAAAAGAGTAGTGAAACATAACGGCTGAATCCTTTTATTTTGTATGGGAGTTTAAGTCCAATGTTTTAAATATACAAAATGAACATCAAGCTCTCAAGGAGGCAAGTGGTCAAAACTCAGGCTACTAGAACAACTTTATTTACCCCTTGTGCTCATGTTCTAGAATAACTGTCTCAGTTTAGGATCATTACTTGTTTTATCTGTAATGGAACAGGTTTTTATTGTCCTCGCAGTGATCTTTGATTCATTTGAAGATAATTGTTCTCTCCAGTTAGCTCCTATTTACACTAGCTAAGATCAGTGAGATAATCTTTTCTCTCCAGTCTTTTTATTTTTTGAACCATTCTTACTGTTTACCTCTTACTCTCTTGTACATTTATTTCTTTTTTAAAATAAATGGTAGTATTCAGATCTGGAAAAAAACCAAACCAATGAATAAGCACAGGCCTCTTAACATGGAAAAAAATTTGGCTTCATTTACCTTACATATCTAGTCTTATTTATCCATTTTAGTACAGTAATAGTTTCATTTCTGTAGGAAATCATTACATTGTGTTTTTGTACTCATCATTACTCCCAGAGAATTCTCACATACTCCTGACATCATTGTGTTATCAACATCATTCTATTCTGGATCCAAAGCCCTGCACTTTAGCAGCTACAGAGAAGAAATTAACTCTATCCCAGCTGAAACCAAGACACCGACTCATCAATATTTTATGCTAGTCAGCTAAGTTTTAAGCAGGTGTAGGAAATATTAAAAAAAATGGCTTTCCAAATAACAGTATTTTACTGGTTTTCACTGTGTATCTAGATCTACTGACACTTAACAGAGCTAAGTGTCCCCATTGCAATAATTCAAAATACTAAAAAAAAGGAAGAAATAACAAACGACTCAGTCTGAATAGAACAGATGTTAAAGAAGGCATATCTCATCAGAGGCTCCCCAGTCTTTGCACATGTATCATTCAAGGAAGGATACCAACCAGCAACTTCAACTGGCTGAGACAGGTCACGTTATTTAACAAGTTATAGCCTGTGTCCCATCTGTATTGCCAATAAAGCCAAAACGTAGGATGCTTGTCTTCAGTTGCCATGAATAAATATTAGTTAAACCAGACAAACAACAGGTGAAGTGCTAGAGTGTTTTATAGTTTGGTTTCTTAGCATGTACTTACCTCAGACAAAGTTAATACTTTATCACTTACATTTCAGTGATGGTGAAACACAAAACCCACAAAGCATATAAATAACTCACATTGCACATCAGTTTGTGTAACTCCAATATATTCATGGCAGTATGGCAAATCAGTATAAAATGCATATCTTAGTATATAATTCATTAGCTTGGTATCCTACAGTGTGCTGCTTTCTAGCTCACCAAGGACACGTAAAGTTTATAAGGAAGGTTTTATGGGATTAACTATTTAATTGCTAGCAATGAGTGCCACACAAAAAATTTCAAAAACTTAGATGAGTAAAATCTTATTCAAAAGAAGTGGTTTTTATTAGTTAAATAAATATCAGACAGGTGAGAGCTCCTTTTAAGAAGGTATAGACAGCCCAAAAGATAAATGTACATGGGTATCTCATGTAAGATATGTTTTTTTCACAGAAGAAATCCTTTCTTGTCTCTGTGTTTAACATCTGCTGCGTTATCTGCTTAGTCTTACAGATTTTGGAGAGTGGGTTTGGGAAGTGGCATTCTAGTTTGTAAAAATTCTTCCAGACAATTTGAGCAATGACTGCTTTTTCTATGGCTTCAGGTCCTAGCATCCTGCCTTAGCCTCTGGGGTTGAAATTTATTTCATATAACTTTAGGCATCTAAAATTTATACATCCAAATAGGAGACAGTCACCTATGCTCCACCCAGTCAATGGAGAGAAACAGGAACCTCCAGAGGGAGATTCATCTGACCTGTCTTATATGGCTACAGCAGCACAAGACAAATGTCCCTCTGGTGCCTATTTCTCTTCCCTGACTATACAAAAAGACCCATGTGAGTACGACAGACTTAGAGGTATAATTTTTAGATGCTTAAACTAAGCCAGATGTATTGAACTCTAAGTTCTTAATTAGTTCCTCTTTGTCTTTATATTTATTCATTTAAAATCAAATGGTTTCACTTGTAAGGACTGAGAAAGACCCACCATAGAAAATCATACTAGATTTGTGATCATCTGGAAGGTGTACACTGATACTCATTTCATTGAGAGAATAAGCTGAATTTGGATCTCCTGACTTTTGGAACATTTTCTATCTGGTGGTTCACTGAATATATCTAGCTGACTCATCTCTGAATCCTATTTTGAGAACAGGATGATGGCTATAGTTTAAAATACAGGAAGATCCAGCAAGGGAAGAAGTGATGAAACAACAAAATTTCCTATGAAGAAGCTGTGGAATCTTACAGACCTCAGGGAATTTCCTGAGGTTTATTACAATTCATTGCAGACTATAGTATAAAAAGTGATTTTGTGAATCTACATTTTTACGCATTAGCATCAAATTATTTTAGTTGCTTTACCTTGAAAGGTGTTACTGAAAAAGCCCCTGATAATTATTCCCATTCTGAATTTCAGACTGATACTAGATATTAGACATGATACTAGATATTAGACTTCATGTGTACAAGTATCTATTAAGATTATTTTTTCTGTTCTTAGATATTTAATTATACTCTTGTCTATAAAAAATAATTTTTTCCTTAATATCTATTCACTTGCTCATGAACTGGAAGAAATAACATCATTACTAAATATAAACAAACCTACATCTCCCAATAAAATAATTAGAATTGTCAGTAGCAGTTTAAAGTAGTGTAATGACTTATGTTTCCTCTGATGGCAAAAAGACTTAATGGCATAAATCACTAGGCCATTAGGAACACATAAGCTTTCCTATTCAAATTTTTCAGTCTTCTGTTCAGCATGTAATAGATCCCTCATAATGCTGTCATTCCTTTCCTTGAGTGATTTGACACTGTATAACATTTGGAAAAATTCAACTGTAGCAATTCATCGAATTAAACATGGGTAAGAACGGAATAGGGACCATTAGCTAGGTGAGCCTTTAATCGACTTTAAGTTTTAGTTTTATATGAAGATAAAATTTAACTTGCTTTAATTTACTTGTACATTCAGTGAATATTGAGAATGAGTAATGATGTGTTCACTTTGTGAAATGCGCTCATTATATTTCATGACCCATGATCAGTTTACAGCCACATAAAAGACAGATTTTATCACAGAGATGACACCTGGAACAAGGAAAAAGCTATTGATTGTATTAGATGAGGCACTTTTAGAAATTGCAAGTGATTGACTATTAACACACAGTCATAAAATCCAGCCCTAACAAGTGAAGAATCCACTGTTTTAATCACAGAGGGAAAATCAAAGAAGAATGAGGCTGTCGGTATGTACTACAGAATAAATCACTTTTAAATAACAAATTAATCATAAGTAATGGCTAATCTTTGTTCAAGCTGTTTTCATTGGTGATCAAAATTATTTTAGATACATTTTTAGGCGTGTATTATTTTCACGATAATTTTAGAAATCCCTCATTCCACCTGCTGGAAGACATTTTCTTCTCCTAGAGGAAGTCACAGTTCAATTCTCAGAGATGTTATTTAAGTCATCAGATGTCCTTTCATGAATGTTTTTTCCAGCCTCACAATAAAAGTTGGCTGCCACTACTTAGATAAATGACACATGCAATGTGTTTCTGTGTTGCCACAGAAATACTGAGTAGACATTTGCTGAAGTCTGGCTTCCCTGATTAAAGGACAGATGAAATATTTTTTAATGTATAACCTCTTATTGCTATCCTGGACCCTAAGAGTTTTCACACTATACAAATCCTCTTTCCCCTCTTTCAGTGTCTCTGAAACAATGAACTTACATAAAGCATATTCATACTATCTGCTTAAAAAGGTGTTGCATCCCTGCAGAAAGGAATTAAGTAATTAATGTCTACAAGAACCATTTCTTTTGAATCATGATGAAATATTTTCTCTTGCCCACTGTGCCAAACACCTGCCAAACACATGTTCAGACTTGGCTTGACAATTTACAGCACAGCTGTGTGGCTCTGCCCAATTTTTAGTCATGACAAAACTGAGTTTGCCCTTGCTAGAATGAATAAAAATCTATGTTTAGGTCCCCATTGGTCACGACAGTTCAAAAATTAAGGTCTCATATAGTTCCAGTGTTCCTACTTGTTTTGATACATAAAAGATGTGTCTACAGATGTAAGGTTCAAACTCAGGTTATTTGAAAAATGAACCTAAATTAGAATGTATTTAGTCCATATCTATTCTCAAATATTCTTGAATAATCTTTACTATACATTTTGAAGTGGTATAATGTCTTTAATAATATAAGCAATCCGAGAAACAAATACGTTTTTATAAAAATAGTTCCTAAATTTATCAGATGCCTCTGTGATTGCAATATATTTTTAACAGGATATAATTCTTATGTAGTCTAAATTAGTTAGAAATCAAAGAACTTTTGTGGATCTTGTCTTCTGTCTCTAGAATTCAATCTAAGCAAAGTATAAGAGTGTATTGACTGAGATGAAATTAAAAATTTTTCAGGAATTTATAATGGAATTTGCCTTTGAAACAAGACATTCATGTATAAAGAAGATCCTACTTGATAAACAGGATAAACTATATCAAAACAAATAGACTTTATGATAATTCAGCTTTTTTCAATACAGTACTGTAATGCAATACAGTACTTTCAGCTATGATAATTCAGCTTTTTTCAATACAGTACTGTAAAAAAGGAAGTGGTTTTCTGTCTGAGGAAGATTCCTCTACTCGTTTATATAACCTAGGGTAGGCATCTTGATGCAAATTCATTTTTAGCTCAATGCATACAAAATAAATAATATATCCCATATTTTGTAATTTTTTTTGCAGATTCCACCTTTGAGAAAAAGAAATTGTAGAGATTCAAAGGTAAGATACAAGATACATAATGCTCATGTACTTCATGTACTTCCCTTTTGTTCAGTTGCTGATAAAAACAACAGAAAAAAAGGGGTTAAAAATAGAAAAGAAGGAGGATAGAAGCAGGTGGGAGAGTGGACTTTTATGGGTTAATTATTCAAAACATCCCCCAGTTGTGAAGGCAGAGTGCTTTGTAAGAGCTGGATTTAGAGCCAGGAGTCTTTAAGGTATGTAATGGTCAACCTCTAAGACAGAGAGTGAATTATGAGCTATGAGTGAGATAAGAGAAGAAAACCCTGTGGAGGCAGGAAAGAGCCTCTTCTCATGCTTACATAACCCCCTGGGCTGTAATACTCCTCCTCCTTCCCTTCTCATTGAAGGTCTGGTGTGGCATCGTGGCTCAAATGCCTAAGAAGCAGCTGTCATGTCCTTAAAGGTGTCATAAACCATGAAAGACCCCTGAAGCACCCCCGAACTCATTTCTGAGGCTTTCCACCAGAGGACTGAAAGCTCCTCCCTGAGGGGAGGTACCTGGGCGGTTCCACCTAGCCTGAGCAACTTTGTGTTTTGGAGGTTTCCCTCTCCATCCCCACCCCTGATGTACCATCACTTCCACCAAGGAACATCTAAGCTGCAATGAGCAAGACTCATCAAAGGTTGACAGGGTGGTGAGATTTTCACACTCTTATTCTCTCTCTCTTTTTCCCTTAAACATGTCCTTGGGTGATATTTTTGTGCTTTCACATTGCAATGCTTTCATATTGTAATATTGCTATAGATAATAGTAATTAAAACAGCTACATACATGCTTTGCTTTTCAACCAAATTGAGTTTAAATAAACCATAATACCTTTTTTATATAAGTGTGTGTGTGTATATATGAGTGTGTGTGTGTGTGTGTGTATATATACACAAACATTGACCATTCAGTGTTGTTTCACTCTAATCCACCCCAAGGAGTCTATTAACAAGAGCCTGGGTTACTCTTGTCTCCTGGGACCGGTCAAAACAAAGCACAATTACATTGGTTTGTTATAATTTGTCTTTTAATTTTTAACAAGAGAGTGGAATAAAACTCCCCATATAGGGTCCATTTTACTTGGTAAAATTGTGCAGTCAGTTGAAAGAGCAGCTGGTGACATTGTAGTCAATGCTCTCCAAAGCTAATTGAGAATGATAGAAAAAAAGTCTGATGTAATATATAGCTGCACAGATTTCCGTCTCACCCCAGACACTCATTACACACATCTGTTCTTCATTCCCAATGAAAAACACAATTCCTCTGACTTTGTTCCGAAGAAACTCATCAACAAACCAGAAGAAAAAGAAGCATACGTGAAACACATGTTGAATCTATCCATCTTGGATTAACAGTTGCTCTAATCATTATCAACTTCCAATGTAATTTCAAGTATATAATCAATATATATTTTCTTCATTAGATTTAGAAATATTATGACTTGTGTTGTTGTGGTACCCATAATATGAAAAATTATGCTCATAAATACAGAGAAATTGTTGTAATGAAACAGTTTGTGATCTAAAAGACACAGCAAATAGAAATGTTTATTAAAATACATGTTTTGAAAGAAGAAAATCCTTTTTGATAAGTTGGTGGGTTTCTAAATGCTTGTGACATTTTCCTGACTGTTTTTAGGTGTTTAAATATCCACAGAGCATTTTTTATTAGTTCAGCTATTAAATCAAGCCATATGTAAAAAATTAAGAATAAAAGACTTTCTCTTATATTTTCACAAAGGTCATAGGTACTGAGTATTAATTTATCATGTGGTTGTTAATCTAGTAGACAGCTTCAAGGTTTCAGCAACTTATGTTTTACTAATAACATCCTTTCGAATGCACCATTAATTGTATTTTTTTGTCATCTGATATTAAAAGTCAGGTTTTCTGCTTGTACACAGCCATGGAGTCCTATCCCAGCTGGTTTGGTAACATTTTTTCATGCTGAGAATTTGGCTCAAAAGTGAAGAAAATAATATCATATTCTTCTTTTGATGGAAGCACTGCAGCATTATTTTCTAGATTCATATCTCTTCATGACTAAGTATGTCAGCTGAAATGGAGTCCAGAAATTGAACTGGTCTTGTTTCCAAATTCTCATCTCCACTGTTAGAATGTCAGTAATTGGGATTAATTGCAATGGGACTGTGTTCCTGCTCGTGGCTATTGGAGACACTAGAGTTCAAAGATGCAGAGCTGTCCTATCTCTCATACTGAACCTGACCTACAATAATTTCTGATCTCTTACTCCTTCACAGCTGGGCCTGTATCAAAACTATTTGTATTTCTGTATCATCTTACTGTGATTCTGTAGCCTCACATACCTGACATGGCTCAACAGATCTATTCTAAAATTTACTATTAATTTTGGAATTATTGCTGGAGTAGAGACTTGCAGAGGTGGGACAGAGGCTTGGGGTGCTACATTGCAGCTTTGAGTGTGCTTGCTGAGTAAGCTTCACATGAGTTGTTTTGATTCACACTTCTAGTTTCATTTAGTACCACAATCTTTTCACAGTCAAATGACATGATTCTTTTATTTTTTCCATAAAATGGCATAATGCATGGGTTCTCCTCTTTTGGGAGGAAATAAATTTGAGAAGTCTACAGAGGAGTTATGGTGGATATACAGTATGACATTGACAAGACAGTACTTAAACTCCTTCAGGCATGTGTAAGGAGCAGAGATCCACCACTGGATATTTACCATCCCCACTGCATCACAACAAGAAACGCTGCTCTGAAAAGGAGGCCCAGAGGAGTAATCCCATGTCAAAAAGTGATGAGAACTCCTATTCCAAATACCAGAAACACCTCTGAGACTTAATTTTTCATCCAGTGCAATGTGAGCCACTAGTTAATATATTCTATTTACCATTACAACTGTGTGTTTTTATACTGCCTAACACACAAAATTTTTTAACTCCTTGGAGGGATAAAAGTCCCCAGAACTAGTAAATTATACATTTTTTCACTGGGAAATGCAGATGTGTGCAGTGTTTTCAAAGCGCACACAAAATGACACTGGTGTTTTATACATCAAAAAAAAGTGTTTTATATGTGTGTGTGTCTTTCTGTTCCTACTTACATGCTAAATCTGTAGAAATGTCCAGAACTAAGTGTTTATCTCTGCAATCATAAAGTAAGATGTAAATGCACAAACCAAAATCCTATGCTGTCCTAAGGATTTTCAGTCATTTAGAAATGAGTTAATTATCCTATCTAATACAGTAGAGCTCTAAAGGTCAGTACTTCAAGTGAATGCTCATTTAGCTACACTCTTTTACCTAGACACTCTTCTAATCCAGTCTACTATTGACAATTATGTTGGACTGTAAACATTGAACAGTGTTGTCTTTTCTGTCTTGTCTGGTAAAAATGTAGAAGCATGTAGATTTTTGAAGAAAGGCAGCTCTGATACATCCTGGGGTAGCTACCATCATCAACGAGCAGTTTCACCATGGAAAGGACAAAACTTAACACCTTCATTTTGCAAGCAAGTTCTCTTATGATAACATTCTATCCTATTGCTAGGAATGTTAAAAATATTACCCCACTCTTACCCACTGTTTGACATAGCTTCTTTGTTCTCTTGTGCTCTTCAAAATATTGTCCTGAGAGGGAGACTGATAAAATACTAATGTCAAAATCACTTAATCTTATAAGATTATAATTTTATGTTTAAATCTTCTACTACCTGTCATCAAATGAGGTTGTTTTTTGATAATCTTGGCTTTTTCTGTTCTGTTTCCTTTATTTTTTAATTTCCATGTTACTAGTGAAATGTATTTGCAGACTTTTATTGTAGTAGTAGTAGTTCTTTGAAAATTGGTAGTGATTTAGGAGGAACCACTAAACATTATTGAACAGAGGAGTTTTGGCTACATCACCAGGTTTACAAACCCATGGAAATAACAGGGCAGGCTCTGGCTGTGCCAGGCCAAGCCAATATAGCTTTATTATGTGGCTGAGGACCAGACTAGGGCCCTTCCTTTCAGGGTCCTAAACTCAAATAGCACAACAGCAGCTAAAGTTGGAACTACTGTTAAGAGTCTGCCACTAAAACCCACTGCATGACTTACAGGCAGCCATCTGAGCGTATGGTGATGGCCTTGGGAGCCTGCCAAGCCTTAATTAGAGCCTGGACTGCAGGATCTCTGTAACAAATAAATTAACAAAGCTTCTTGCTGACTTTCTGTTCTCTGGTCATCCATAATCTTTTACAGCATATTAGAGTAATGGCCGTAACATAGTTCTCAGTGGAGACATCCACAAGTGACTGCATTCCTTCAGATTTCTTGTTTGGAAGTCATCTAATTCTTGTAAAAGGATACAATTCCTTTTTGTTCCTTTTTCCATTTGTTCCATTTTCCATTCGTTCTTCAAATGGCAAATATACAGCAGAATGTTAGCTGATAAACATTTAGGGTAGGATTCAGTTCCCAAAACATGCATCTATTAAACCAATTTAGGTGCCTCAGATATCTGCTCGTGTCTGGAAAATAAACACGAGGTCCTTCAGCAGAATCTTGATTTTCTGAAACAAGAGCTGCTGGCCAGATGAGAAGCTGCAGAACAGCTCAAATTGTAGCAATGCCTATATTCAGACAACTGTAAACTTTCCCTAATGTCTGATCCCTGCTTCAGAAACCATGGAAATTGATAAAAGGCAATCCTTTATATACTCCCACTCAGATGCTATCAGAAACACATTTCCACTAGAATCTATTTCCCTTTCCCTCTGCTATTTTTAGAGATAGCAGTTCCTCAGACAGATGGGAAGCCTCTTGCTCTGGATAAGCCTATTTTGGAAAAATTTCTGTGACTGTATCCAGTTGGGTCATAAAGATGTTTGAATAGTAAGCTTTCTGAAGGGCTTTCCAGTAAATCATTTCTAGTTTTTGGCTTTTACTGAGCTAATGTATGCATATTCTGTTTGAAAAGCAACCAAGAGCCTAATTGACCAAATGGAAGGCTAATACTCTTTCAAATACAGGTGTGAAAATGCCACTCTTAAGCACTGATGTCACCCTCTCTCCACATTTTGTGGAAGAAAATAATTACATGGGATAGTTTATCCTATCCCCAAGATCCTGCTAATAGGTATTTCAAACAGAGCCTGATTTAATTGCGCGTTCTTTTTGGACACTTTTCTTTGGAATTCCAGCTGCAATGTGAAAGTATCAGGATCAGAAAGTCCTCTTACCTTTTTTTTCCTGCCTAAGACAAAAAAAGTTTAACTATAAAAACCTAATTGAGAAAATGTATCAAGATAGCACAACTGAAAATTCCCTTCTTTTGCTTCCAAGATTTGCTACAGGGTAGCTCAGCCTTCAAAAGTCAGTGAGTATAAGCCTCTGAATTCACCAATCCTCCATATTCCAACCAGCTACAGGACCAATATGTACCTCCATAGGGTTATAAGATGCAAAACTACTTTAGGAAAGTAAGGATGACAAAATTTTGCTGTCCTCTTCAGATAATCTCATGCAAGTACAGTGCTCTATCAGGATAGTCAACAGAAAAGAGTGACTTATATATTCAGTCTGCTCTCTGTGGAAAAAAAAGAGATTTTAGGATTTGCCATTTTGTGATCAACACATGAGCTGTGAATAACTGTTCCTGGGTCTGACAGCGCAGGTCAACACAAAGGTGGAAGATTTTCTTACCACAGAAACATTTTCTGTAACTTTACAGACTCCACTTACCAAACACGCACATACTACCAAATTTCTATTCAAAGTTCCCTCCCTTCTCAGAACAAGATTCTGAGAACAAGAACTGAAAGAATTTCAACTCAGCAAATCATGTCTCTCTAAAGAGAAACCAGCAACACAGATGTAAGTTGAAAGCCATCCTAGCTCTCCTTTAGAATAAAAAAAAAAAAAAAGAGATTGAAAATGTGTAACATCTCAGAAACAAAGACAATGCAGGTTTTAAATTTTGAAGTTTTGCCAAGCACAGTATGTTTTCTTAGATACAAAAGAGATGCCAGAGAACAGATGGAGGTTTGATCTTGCTTCTCAAACAGGTTGACTACTTATGGTCTTAATTTTTAATACAATCTAGTAAAAAATTTGTTCATTCTAATTAAGGACAAATGTCCTATTTGTTACTTAATTTCCATAAAGTACAGAGGGGCTGTAAGACAATGAGAAGATGACCTTAAGATAATAATTATATATTTATATATTAGAAAATGCTGGTCCAGTTTTGTGCTAAATTAGTGTGCTGGAGCTTAAATGAAGTGAAAGAATTTTGTCTATTGAACAAATTCTCAGAACACTCAGTACAAATTTGGTAGTTCTTGAAAATTAGGTATACTGCTGTGAGTGAGTAATTAGATATAATTAGATAACAAATTAATGAGCTGAAAAGCTTAAAAATCATTAAGAAAAAATATAGCCCAAATGAATTACAGCAAAATACATAGATAACAAAATGAAATATGCAATGCTCAATCATTTTCAAATATTTTAAAACACAATGGCAAGTATTTTATGCTTGTTGAATATTCATTTATTTACTTTAAGGGCAACATGATTCTTGATCTGCTTTTGTATTCTTTGTAATCTTCTAAACTGGAGGTAATAGTCTATCTCTTTGTGTGATGGATGAAAACTCAAGGTTACTTCTTACACATGCTAGAACATGCATGTCAGTGTGTGGCTATGCACATGTATTCACTCACATACACATGCAAGAAGTTGGATTCAGTTTCACATCTCATCCAGCCCCCACAGATGCACTCCAAGTTCTGCCTTCCTAAATAATGTCTACATTGCTCTAACATAATTAGTGTGCACCTATTGCTTTTTTGCTTGGTGAAGATTGCTCATATGTGCTGCATACTAATCCAGGAAACATCCACCATTGGTGGTGAACAGCTAATCTGTTTCAAGCTTTTTTGCTCTCACTGTAAACACAAAAAATATTTTACTAATGTTTTCTGCTAGATAAGAAGGCTTTTTTTTCCTTGTAAATTTCTTTCTTTTTTTCCCCCCACATTTCTTCAAATGCCAGTAGAGAGAGTGCTAATGCTCTTAGATACCACAAAATCTCCAGGAAAGTTAATACTGTACCTTTCAAAATAGATGGTTTATTAATAGAAAATAAAAAAATAAATACTACTTAATACTGAGATAAAATGAGATGTATAGCATCCCAAATCAGTGCATACAGATATGAGTTATGAGGCTGATCCAAGTCAAAACTGTCTTTTCAGTTGACTGACCAGTAATAGCACTCTAATCTAATGCCAGTTTCACAATATTATTTGGAAGTACAGAATAAACATGGTACCCAGAAGGAACATTAATTCACACACATATATTCATTCCCATACATGAGTAGACCAGAATTTCTTTTTTATTTTCATACTCCCTGGGTATATTTCCACTGAGTTACTTTTTATTGTGTTCCTCACAGGATGTGTTGCTATTTCTCGCAAGCTTCACCTCTACATCTCCTTTCTAGACAGTACTTTATTTGCCTGCATGCAGATGTTTACTAGAGCCATGGTTGTCATCACTCCTGAATATAATGCAAAAAAAAAAAAAAAAAAAAATTAAAGATATTCGGTTTGGACAATATCTTCCCTGTGTTAATTAACACCAGCTTAGGAGTCTCACCTTTTCTTTGAAAAGAAGCTCTTAATTTTTGTGTAAGTGATAGGGAAAGTCCTCTTATCTTACTTTTTATACTCTTATCTCTCATCCTTATTTTGTAGAAGCATATTGCTTCTCCTGCCAAGAAGTCTCCCTTTTATCTTTCTAACTCACCAGTACCTAACTGGTTGCAGTCTTAAAGTATAATAAATGAATCAGTATACCTCTTAGTTGTAATCTGCTAAAATGCAGTTGTCATGTATATTTATTTCTTCTTCTTTTCTTGCTTACTGCAGACAGAAGTATTCATTTCTGAACAGTTTTCCCATAAAAGACCCTTAGCTCATCAGACCTGATCATTAAGTCTGGAGGCAGATATAGGTTAGTGCTGTGTATTTGTGTGGACCACATACTTTCATGGATCAATCTGTTAGCCAACATTTATGTCATTCTTCTCATTAGATTGATATTTTGGGGTCCATTCCTCTTAGGCTAAATGAGGGACACATATTGCCTTGAGTAAGGGCTTCTAGAAAGTGAATTCATAGTTTGTGTACAGCTTCATAAGGTGATTCACCAAATGAAGGTGTGTACATCTGAAAATTGAGCTGATATGCCTATGCTTTTGGCTTTGTGGAGAAGTTAGGAGGGTCTAAAGCTATTTATCTTGACGTCACACTCTTAATAATCACAACTGGAAAAAAAAACCCCAAAATAATTAGCAGTTAAATGAAAAAATGTGTAGAGAATAATAAACCCACATAAGTTACACAGATAGGGCTCAGTTTCTGGAATGATATTTCAAAAAACAGAACTCACTCTCTCAGGTTGAATAAAAATACTCTCAACTTGGCATCTTTTGGCAGATAAGGATCATCAGAATGTGCTCTGTAGGGAAGATGCACAAAGGAATGCTGTCAGGCTCTGGTAGGTTTCTCTAAAATATATTAAATTATTTTTCTCCATTATAGTGGGTAATTGCAATGGGTGAGATCTTTAGGAGATTTGAGGTATATGAATGAAAAGTTTATGGTGATAAAGCAAATTACTTTGGACATTTAGGTACTGACAGTAGCCTACCACTTGGTATCCTTGAAAGCAGAACTGTTACAGGAATGAACTATTACACTGATGTTTGCTATTGATAAATAAAGCTTCTCACCCATGTGAAAATAGTTTGACCTTATTACACAGTTCTGCCAAAAATGTCATTGTGAAAGATAAACTGTTCTTGAATTCTTCAGGTGTGCCTAGCTGTATGGCAAGAATAATTTCCGTTTATGTACCCTAAATGATTCCCATTCAGTATTTTCTTAAAAGACTGCAACGAATTCCCTTTGGGAGAATTTTCTAAAACATAATCCTGATGTATAAAAATGAGACATGATTTGTATAGAAACATATAGGAAAGATAACATAGAATTCCAAAATTCTGGATTCTGGGGCTATGTCTAGAATAGAAAGTCTATAGTTTTACTAAATTGGAAAGCAAAATAATTTAAAATATCACTATGCCTGTGGAGTGCATAATTGTTCTTCAAGTAGGCAAGAAACATTAGGATTTCTAAAGAATTACTTCTTTTTTCTCAGGGGAAAAATGATTAAATGGTGCAAGATAGTCTTTCATAATCTATTATTCATTGGAACATATTTCTAGTTCCTATTATTGCCCTCAGATATTGAAAATGAATCAACATTTGTAGGAAATGATTTGCATTTTTTGTTAAGGTGCAATTACTGGACAGCATAATAGTAATACACGTACTATTTTGCAATACCTGCTAAATGGCCCACCTCAGGTTATTCTGGGTTGATGGCCATTTTTCACTAATGCAGTGGGGCAGAACATTTAAACCCCAGTCTAAGAAAGCAATCAGTCTGGGGGCAGTTAATGCTTAAATGCTCTCCAATCACAAGTTTAAACTGCTAAAAGACATTTCACTAATTTGGAGACCTGTAGCTCACTAATGAAAGTACTCAACATTACTTTTGGGCAATATTGCTCTATCAAGGCACAGCTCATTAATGACATGCAAGAAGCCTAAAAAGCTGAGAGGATGATGTGATCATTGCTTGTTTTTCCCTATGGTAGCCAGACTGTAAGGTCTCTGTGTGTTTTGATATCAGGTAACTCCAGCAACAGGATTGTCACCACTAATTCTTCATCCAACACCAGCTAACACCAAATGTCAGATAAGATTTATTTCAAAAGAGGACTCAAATTGGCAAAATATATTTTTTCCTTTTTGTGAGTCATCTGGGCTCTAAAATATTTAAATCATGTTTCTAAAATGGTGATGGGACTCATTTTCGATATAGCTTAAGTCTAAGGCAGGAAAAGTGTTCTTCATAGATATTACAAGTTGTCCCATCTTTGGGATGTTTTTCTTTGATTTCCTGCAGCACTGACTTTCTGGAGATCTCCATTATCCATAAATGTGTTTGTAGACATTGCTTGCATGTTTCTGAATCTGCTTATGTACTGAGTCTCTAAAAACATGGACAAATTCAATTACTTTGACAGACAGGAAGTGTAATGAATTTAGGAAGATGGCAAAGAAATTGAGAAAAAGACAAGAAGCCCTGTAAGTTTAAAGAAAAATATTGTACATGTATGTATATGAAGTGAATATAAAGGTCTTCATCCAGATACCAATAGTATCATACAGCAATACAGAACGCATGAACAACTCAATATCAGCAGGATTGAAGCAAATTAGATTTTCCTGCAGAAGTCTTAATTTTTCTCTACAGTCAATGGAAAAGACAAGATTCTCCCAAGAGCAATTCCACTGGAGGAACTTAAGCTACTCTGAAGCTGTCAGTATTTCTATTGTGGCTAAAGCTGGATCAGGGGCAAATACACTACTAAGTGTTCAAGTTCAAATGCATCTAGTTCACTAGAATGAGATTGGAGTCACTACTTGAACTCCTAGAAGATAGTCTTCTTTAAAAAAAATCAAAGATTATTTTGATTTTTTTCATAGAAATATTTTTCTAGATTAGAAAAAATTGTTTAACAATAAATTGAAAATAGTAAATTGTGAAGTATCATAGTGAAGAGATTAGCATAATATATACTGAATATCCTTTCAAAAATAATCAGATCCTGTTATGTGATCACAATAGTTTATGAAATAATTTTACTTAACTGACCGTAGTGACTGTTTTCATCATTATCTACTATATGTTAAATGGACCTCTGTTCAAAATTATTCTGTTGTCCCAAAATACAGAGGAAATACTTGGGTTTTGTTATGCAATGGTTTGGAAGGTTCACAGCTGGTGAAATATGAATAAAGGATTCTTTAAAAATATTCTGCTTCATCCAGGTGTTGGACTTTACCGGGGTAAAATGTAAAAAAACCATACTGACTTTCTTTGCTCTCACAAATCTGATTATCAACTTATCAAGCTGCCAAATTTCTTTTTCTTTAGCCCCAAATACAAATTCAGGTAGGTGGTTCCTTTGTTACAGTATTATCTACAGATGTTATTGGGGCAATAGAACAAATTGTCCTTGACTTTCTGGTTTAGTTTCACCATCAATTTTCCTGTTCCACAGAATCACACTGAAGATGGCTGGTGAAATAAATTTAAGGATACATTGCAAACTAAAATACTGTCGCAAACATAATAAGTTTTGCACTAGTGACACAGAAGGTGATCTACTCACCTTATTAATACATTTAAGCATGTTAAACCATTGCATATAAGTCCAAAACCAGATTTTTGCATTTTATTTGCAAAATTAAAATATTGGGAATCAGCCTACAGGCTGGACAAAGACCTGGTGAGTAGCACAGATGTGGTGATACTCAGCTGTTCAGGGTTTTCTTTCTCTCAGATCTTTTTACTTCTTTCACATGTATAAATTTTTTTATTTCATTCCATTGCATTTTATGAAATGCTCAGTGCTGAGTTAGACCCTTAGCAACTTTTGGACAGCTTTCAGTAACTTCCACATGACAACACACAACTGTACTGCTTGTGTGTAAAGAGTTGAATATTTCATAACTCACTTCTGCTAGACAAAAGATGCAAAAAGGTATGAATGAAAAAGCACTCTAAATTACTGACACACAATTCTCCTCCCCTTGTTTCCCAGTGAGTAACATCAAATATACCATTTGCAGGCAACAACTTGATGTAAACAATAACACAGGAAGTCATCTTACACATTATCTCTAAGTTAGGCCTTTATTGGTGAATTTAAGGAAATTAAAATGAGAAAAGAAATACTAAATGAAATTGGAGAGACCTTAAGCAGTTATAATTTGTATAGTAAGTGGCATGAAAAAAACATGTAAATATACCAATTTATATTTTTCAGTAGTTTCACTCAGAATTATTTGGGTTAATTTATAACTCCATCTATGAATTTGGTCACTGGCTCATGAAACAGTTTTAATTTAATCCTTCAAATTCTGCTTGTTTATAAAAGTTGATGTTAACAGAAATGAGGTCATTTTTTTTGTTCTTTTTCTACAGAATAAAATGAGGGATGCAAGCTTTAATTTCAGAACATCTATAAAGGGATAGCAGAGCAGATTGGCATATATATCAATATGGTAATTTGTAACAATGCTTCTGAATCAGTCTTTCATTTAGTTGGGATTATATATCAACAGAGAAAACTTGAGGTCCTAACCTTCTATCTTCTGATAAGAGATTACATAGTAATGGGGTCACCATGAATTAGGATCAGTTTAATATGTTATTGAATTCTTTAGTTTGAACAATAGCTTTCAGTTGTCAACAAATTTCTGAATCCAGCTAGCAGATTTTTAATTAATTGCTTCTTTCTGCTGGAGTGTTACACCTGTGTGTTTCTACAGGAACCATTCAGAAATTCTCTAAAAACATCTTTAAAAAGATTCAGCTCAGTCTCTCCTTCTGTAAGGCAGAACTATGCAATGTTTACAGATCTGTCTCCACCATGGGAGTTTATTGATGTTTTTACTCTTTGGCACAAATTAACAAAATTTGATTTTATTTGACAGCACTTTGATTTAAAACATTAAAGAGGCCAAATTAACAAAATGTAGTTCAGTTAAAGAGTGAGATGCTTACAAGAGTTCAGTATTTAACTGTCCTGGGACGTTGACTCTAATGTTTTATGTCATTAGGTCTCCAAATATTTTAGAAAGAATAATGCTGAGATCTAATGGCACAAAAACTGTACATAATTGCAAACCAAGTCTTCAGTCTAATTCTTAAACTGTAGTAATTGATCCTACAGTGAGATTTATTCAGTAATCATGGAAGGCAACAGCATTTACAACTAGAATAATTAAAGTAAATGAAGAGGAAAATTGTATTCTGTATAACATTTAGTTCATTATAGGCTTAAACAACTATGCCAATCCATGTTCATCAATATAAGTTATGATGCTCACAGACATAATTAAATAAAAATGTTATCACCAAGAAACAGTTCATGTAACACAAGCGTAGAAATTGTTACATTATAAGAGTTTTGCATTTTTTTAGGTTTTATTGGCAGTGCTCAAGAATACGAGTAGCAGAAGATAGTATAGAATTATTTTATTTCTTTTTTTCCCCCCACTAGTGTTCATAGTATATAACATTGCAGCCTTTTCTGCACTCTCTGCTGCGGGGTCTTATTCCCTTCTGTGATGATGCTTGATTCCATACTTCATTAAGTGCCTCTGTGGCTCTTTATTTGTTCAGTTTAGGTCTCACTGGAGTTCATTAAACAACATTAAACATCACTGATGTTTCTGAGGGAATTGCAGCATAAGATGTGCAAGATCTTAAAAGGGGATTCTATAATTTTACATGGTATATATAAGCAAGATGGTCCATACGGTATGTGACAAAATATGCATCAGGTGCCTATATATCAGGTTGTTCTACATCTTCCCAGGATCTTGACACCAGAAAAATATGTTAAGCTTAAAAATTTGTTTTGAGATATCATAAATGATGGATTGAATTTTTCATTAACTGAAATTTCCAGATATGAAGATTTAATAGATTTTTGATGTTTGCATGTACTGTCAAGAGGAATATGGCTCAAAGAAAATAATCACATAATTTAAATATTTTCCTGCACATAAGAAATGGACTCAGATGCTTTTCTAGTAGTCATATTGACATTGAGTATAGGAGGCATCTCAATAGGTTCTGGTGAAAATGCAGAAAGACAGAAAATTTCTGAAATTCTGAAATACAGAAAAAAAAATCCTTAGTTTGCTGGTGTCAACAGCTTTTGGTGGAGTGGAACAAGAGAGAACTATTTTTTATGCCAACATTCTTTTCAAAAGAAAGGAGTAGTGGATGACAATATTTAGACATATACTTATCTGAATCTTAAAATATTGCCTAGTCAGGTGTTTCAAATATGACAGATGAGCTCAAAAACTCCTCCGGTGGAGACAAGCATTGAAGTATAGTTCTATTTATCCTTGATGAATTCCCTAGACACTGTGCTTCTGAATAAAAGGAAAATTACTCTATTGGCTTTTTGGTGACACTAGTGATTTCTTTCAATTTATTTCTTTCCATTTGTTTTAGATCAAAAAGACTTGATTTTTGTGGAAATATAAAGTAATTCTTTTATAGTTATTTACTTCGGGGGGGCAAAAAAAGCACAGCAAAATGAAATTTTGGTAAATTTTATTGTAGCCTCCTCCTCCAGATTTGTTGTTTTTTTGGTTTTTTTTTTTAATTTTTGTGGGGTTTTTTTTGTTTTTGTTTTTGTTTGTTTGTTTGTATATTTGATGAGTTACAGCAAAAAATAATAGTTATTCCTCTACTAGAGATGTCATTGTGGAGGGTTGACCTTGGCTGGACATCAGATCCCTACTGCACATTTCTATCACTCCTCTTCCCAGCTGGACAAGGAGAGAAAATAAGATGGAAAACAACTTGTATGTTGAGCTAAGGCAGCTTACTAAACCAAAAGCAAAAGTTTGCATGTGCAAACAAAGTAAAAAATTAGGTTTTTTCTCTACTTCCCATCAGCAAGCAATGTTCAGGCACTTCCCAGGAAGCAGAGCTTCAGCACACACAGCATTTTGCTCCAAATATTGTAAATAACAAATACCACCCCCCCTCCCCATTCCTCTTGCTTTCCTTTGCTCTTACAGCTGAGCTGATGTGAAATGGTTGGCATATCCCTTTGCTCAGTTTGGGTCAGCTGGCCTAGCTGTGTTCCCTGCCAGGACCCCGCCCACACCCAGCCCCTGACGGAGTGGGGAATGTTGACAGACAGCACTGATGCTGTGCTGGGGCTTCTCAGCTGTAGCCAAAATCCTGGGGTGCTGTCAACACCTTTGCAGCTACCAATGCAAAGCACAGCACTGTGAGGGCTGCAGTGGTGAGATGAACTCCATCTCAGCTGGATCCAATACCACCAGGAATGACATCTAATGATTAACTTTACTGGGAATAGAAAAATTCATAACAGGGCAGTATAACACCAAAGGTTTTATCAGTTGGTTCTGATGATAAACAACCAAACGGATTGTGACACAGGCAGGTTCTCCTATAGAAAACACAAATAAAGCACTGTATACCACCAGAGTTATGTCACATGCTTCACAGACAAAGTATTTCAGAACTGTGTGCGAGAATTTTATCCATCTGAGTTCAGTCTGAAAGCAGCCTACAGAATGCTGTAAAGATTTTCTGAGGAAAAGATTTTATATATTCTCTTTCAAATTTCTGCAGGCTCTGACTTCCAGTTTTGATTTAATCACTCTTTAGCTATAATTAAGCACATTTGGGCATATATTTAGCTATATATAGCCCTATTGTATGAGTCAGTGATTCTATCATACAAGTTCAATGTTTATAGGGTCAGCTACAATAATATAGTTTTTTGATTGAAATTCTTCTACTTAACAGCTCTTAAAAAACCAAACATTCTAATATCGATGTACTGAGTTGCAATAGTAATAAAAATGAAGGTTAAAGAGGCTAAAGGGGACATCAAATCTAATTGCATCACAAAGAATAGTTAGATTAAGTTAATATATTAAGGATTAGATCATGATTTAGCACTCTTTTCTTTGCTGAGTTTAAAAATGCATAATTACTTCTTTTCTGTATCCATACTATAACAGTGTTTTCCTGCAGCATATTGTATACTTTCCTATGTTTATTCCAAGTACCTATAAATTTACTCCTAAATGCACCAACAGAAGGAAATGAACCTCAAAATACAACTTCAGTCCACCCCCCCCTTTTTTTAAGCACAAAAATAAATGAGGCATATTCAATGAAACTGAGTAATTTTTAAAAATCACTATTAGTATGAAGAACACACTACAATCAGACGTCATATCTAAAATGAGTAATGATAACATATGCATTTACATTGGGATAAAAATACATAGAGAAATCTTCATACTCAGGAAGGAAATCAACAACTAAAAAAACGAATTTTGAAAAAAAACTTCCCCTTATGGCAGATCAGTACATGTAATGAAACTCGCAAAACCATCCCCTGAAGTCGACAAAACTGATGTCTACAAAACCACCAGATCTTACTGAGTAGAACAACTAGAGAGAGAAGAATTGTACTACTCTGAGAAAGCAATCAACAAAATGAAATCATGCATGATAAGAGAGTTAATGGATGCCAGGTTCAGAGTGGGAAAAAATAAATTTGGGCCCTTGGGGGAACCTGTGTACGCTGGATACTCACATCAAAGAACTTAATAAAAATACATACAGAAGAAGAGGTCCAACACCATCAGTTTCATTGATTTTGTCAAGGCGTGTTTGTTCAGGCATAATGTGTGGTTCACACGTCATCAGCCTGCTAAGTGAATGTCAGGCAATATCTATCCATGTGGACATCATCTATCACCAGACACAGACCAAAATTTAGGAGGTGCTGCAATGCAGAGTCTCCAGATTGCACTCAGTGTCCCTATAAATTTGAATTTTAGCGTTCTGTATCTTCTCCCATGAAATTACTGAAAATACAAAAATAGAAGACATGGTTAGTTTATTTATAATAATAGTGGAAAAAGTTCTTAGGGTTTTTTTGGGGGGGTGGTTGGCGGTTTGTGTTGTGGGTTGTTTTTTAGTTCTATTTTTTAAAATCAGATTTTAAGAAACACATAGTTTCAAGATAAGTAATCTGGATATAGCCTTATTCCTCACTTATGTCAGAGGATGGGGGAATGGAACTAAGTGTGAACTTTTTTTCTTTGCCCCATTCCTCTGATATTGGTTTCAGATTTTACTTTGTGGCAAGTGTTTGAGCACTTTTATATAAATCAATATTAGATCATGATTTTTAAAGTAACCTGCATAAGACAAGCAGTCATTTTTTTAAGCAATGGTGTTTTCTTAACTGTTTTGTATCTGATTTTCTAATCAAGGAGCCCCCGCAGAAATAAATAGATTTGAAACAACTAGGAGAGAGGGTGGAAGAAATATGTAGCATAGCCTAGAGAATATTGTATAACCTAGGAAGAGTCTCTCATCTATCAAGTGATTTTAAACATTACACATCTCAAAAATTCATGTTTTCTGGTATTCATTTTATTTGCTCTGTTGTTACAGTCCTGACCCAGTGATCCAGTGCGTTTTAATTTGACTCTGCTGGGAGTCACATATGTTGAAAGTAGCAGAAACAATAAACCATGTTGTAATTCATTGCCAGGTTTATTGTTTCATATTAGAAAAATAAAGTTATATGATTAGTAAGCATTCTATAGAAAGATATCACAATGTTGGTAGCTGGTAATAAAAATGCAATGTTGAATTTTGAGTTGTATTTGGAAAGAAGCAAAACTAAACAAAGAGAATAAAAATGTTTAGATTTTTTTCTTCTGAGTAAGCTTGAAATCTAAGTACACTTGTCACATTTTTATTTTAATAATGTGAGAATTTGAGCCTATTTGGAGAAAAAAATACATCCAAAATATGAAATGAACAACCTCCTCTTACTGAAAAATGAAGAAATTTTCCAGAAACACGTAAAAATCCATGTAAATCTAAAACTAAATGAGCTAAAATTTTGACTGAGTTCAATACTTTTATGTTATATTTTATTTGCAGTTCTTAACATATGAAATGAAATTTTATTTAAAAAATAGTAAAAATAAAACACTGGTAATGTTTGGACTGATTATAGTTTTCATTATGCAAAGTAATGGGTAATATTTGATCTACTGAATACTGGGGTTTTTTAGCTTCATTTGAGTGTATCTCAAAACATCACCTTGAATAGTTTGAAAAACTTGAAATACCACTTATTTTGGTAATATGATTTTTGTTGAAATGACAAAAAAATTGTGACTATCAACACATATTTTTCTAAAAAGACACACCCAATTTATTAAAAATCAAACCTAAGGTATTGATTTTCTATTATTTTATCAGTGCCATAAATTCACATTGTAATTACATCTGCCAAAATATTCTCAGAGTGCACTAACAACAACCCAGATAACATCTGAGAATTGAGAGAAAGTAGAAATTATATAAAGAGCTCAGAGCAAATATAGTTGTTGTGGCTTTACTATTTCTTTGCAGCTTCAAGTGTTGCAACCTTACTAGGAACCTTAAGAAAACAAAAAACTTTTGTAATGAAATTAAAACTGGTCTTCATGCACATGTACTAAAATCTTACTGTGGCTACTGTGACATCTCATCTGATCTCTTGTATAAAATGGGCTAAAATATTTCCGTCTTAATAGGCTTAATTTCTACTTGAAACTTTTTTCCGCAGAAATTTATTCAATCTTGATATAAGTACTTCAGCTAATTCAAAGTCCAGTGAGCTGATCTGAAGCCTCAATAGCTCCAGAGAGTTTTTATGATTAAAAACCCCAAGAAACAAACACCAAAAAATTACAATGCCTTACATTTAGTTGACCTGCCTAAAACTTTCCTTCACTTTGTCTTCCTATACCATTTCCTTTCCATTTCAAAAACAGTGTCAGAAATCTCTTCCCAGAGTTCATATTAACAATATTACCTGCCCTCTACTCTTTTATAGGGCAAATTACACAGGCTGAGCTTAGTGTTTCATAAATTAATTTATGATATGATGCATTTTCCACGGCCCAGATCACTGTTGTTAATATCCTTTCCTGAATTCATTCCAATTTTTCAAAAATCATGAAATACCTCCATTAAACTTATAAATATTTTTAATGCCACCTCTGTTCTTTTGAGTGGTGTTCTGCGTATAAGGTACAGTCATACACATAAGGTCAGTGTTTATCCTTCGGTGGTGGAACAATCACAGCATCTGCCTCCTGCATCACCAAAGGCCGCAGAGCCTTATGGGATAAAAAACCCTGTCCTCCCCTCCGCTCTCATAGGATACTTTTTTATTTTCATGAATGTGAAGTAAGTATTTTTTCTTTCAATATATATCATGTTATATATGGTTATCACAGTGGGTGGTGGAGGGTGGAATAGGCCTCTGCATTTACCAAAAGCATCTCTGAGGCTTTGATGAGATCACTCCGGCCAGCACTGCCTGGTGCTGTACAGAAAAGCCCTTCTCACACCCAAGCCGGTGTAAGGCACAGATTCTCACTCACCCAGGGAGCTGGACAGCTCATGCATTACCAGGGACAAAGAACCCAGAGCGCCCAGTCACGTGGAGTTCCAGAGGTTTTATTCTGAAGGGGTCCAGGGGTGAAAGAGAAAGGGAAACCCCAGGGTTCCCCGAGATATAGGGACACAGGTCAATCATCTGAGGGCCAGGGAAGAGAAGGCAGGGGGAACGCCACAACCAATGGGGAGAAGGGAGGGGTGGAGTCAGGGGTTAGAGTACAGCCAATTAACATAGGAGGATTTACATAGTCTAGGGAGGGACCATCTTATTCCCAAAGGGGTGTATTTCAAACCTTAGGACTTTCCCACCACTGAATTCCTGCTGTTCCGAGACAGCTGGGCTCCCCAGCAGTTCCCGAGGTGGTCTCATCCACCACCATATATGGTCATTTACAGCACACACATCAATTCTTTGGTTTTTTCTTATTTTTTTTAGTACCATAGTTTACAGCAGTGGCTGCTTTCAGTACTTGGAGAAAGAATTTTAGTATTTGAATAAAATCAATGTAATATTCTTTAAAAACCAAAAATTTATATCCAGTGTAACTATTTTCTATCTATTTCACATATTGGTGAAAACACTATAAAACCAGTTTCCTTATTTTCCTTTTTTTGTGGCACCGAGTCATGAGTTCCTCAACAAGCACCAGTTGACTCTGGTTTGGGGTTTTTCCTTTGTGACAGTGAGTTGAAAGTTTCATTTACTAACTTTTACCTGTTCTCTTTGCTGTACATTGTAATAAGTTTTTGCTGACCAATAAGATCTCTTAGGTGAAATGATTTCTCCACTTCTCCCATTTCTGTTGTCTGAGACTTGTTCTCAAGTGTTCATCTGTCTGTTTCTTAACTGAATGTAATACATGTGGATGTCTAAATATTTAAAATACCACTATAGGTGGCTTTAGACAGTGGCTTAGTTATTTTTAAGAAAATGTCATACAATAGACCAAGAGGACCCAGTGCCTCTGTCTCCCCATTCTGATGATGTCACTTTTTACAATGCATTTTATTCTGAAAATGGTTGCTCAAATCCCTTTAAAAATAGCAGTTAAAAAAATTCCTGTGGAACTACTGGAGTATATGAAATACATTGATTTATTATGATTGTATAAGACAGCAATTTTTCAGGTTTTGTGTAGATTCAATATTGAATTATTAGGGATAATGTCTGTGTTTCCTCAGCTCATTTCATACCACTGACTTCTAACTCCCAAAGTAGATCAGGTACCATTTAAAATAATATAACATGCTTCCTATAAGTTTCAACACACTGAACTAATGAGAAAAGTCTATTTGGAAGTGTGAAGGGAGATGCCACTCAGCCTTGGAGAGTGTCATTACCACCCTGTTTGTGACTTTCTCACTGTAATTTGCTGTCTTGAAGTGAGAAAATGTTTTCAGGTTGAAGGTAAATTTTCTGCTCATGGCAATGATAGACCAAGGGCTGGGAAGTTCCATCATTAGCTCCCCCTGAGCTTCTTGCTATTCTACCTTTTCACTTCTGGCCTGTCTTTGATTATTGTCTTTTCTTATACTCTATTTTAAAACTAATATGTCCCTCAAAAGTGAATCTCTTTTCTTTATCTCAGTCTTTTACTTAGACACATAGCATATCTTCATTGATCAAGTTGCTTTTGCTTTCACTCTTGATTTCAACACTCACAAAATACACAGAAAGCAGAGAAGGATTACCATCAAAAAATTGTGCAACTTAAGAAAGCAAACCAAGTGCAGAGGTAGGATTCAAGATCCAGGGACAACATGCCAGAAGGAAATGCGACCAAGCACATCACTACAGATGAGAAGCAAAGTGTATAGACCTATTAAACACTGTATTGGTGCAGCTGTGCTGTTGTGGAACCCCAGACTACCTGAACAGCAGCTGGCTTACCTCTATAAGGTCCTAGGGATTCCAGATGCCATAGAGAGATTGGCTTCTTGTTCAGCCTTTCCTCCTAAACTATCTTCTGGTTTCTTCCCTGTTATGTCAAGTGCTTTTGGGTTTGTTTTTTTTTCCAAAACTCTGTTACTTCTTACAGATCTCTTTTCCTAACAATGAAACTAGTCTTCTTCAAGCCAAAAGCTTCTTGCCTTTACTGCCACATCAGTTCATAAAAACAGAATGTCATGACACAGCACTGAAGCTGTCAAAAAAACCTATAGGCTCTAAATTTTTTCTCAGCACCTAATTCTTGCCCTTTCGATATGAAAAAATATCTGAAACATTCTACATAATTATTTTATTTGATTAGCTGACTATCTTTTTTTTTTTTTTTCCACAGGGTAGGAAATACAGGCAAATGACATGACACAGGAATAGAAACTAGAGATTTGGGGAACAAGATAGGAGTGATTATGTTTCAGAACATTCAGGCAGTGGATTATTTGAAGAGCAGTTATTTTGGTCTTGTTGGGAGCAGAAGCTGTTTCTAGAAGACTCTAGGAGGACACTGTTACCTCATTATATTCACAGCTCTGCAAAATGGGGCAAATTCATTAGATGTTGTTTTATACATTTTTCTTTTAAAATTTCTTGGCTTACTTGCATATTTCTTTCAAAGAAACCTCCCAAAAGGCTTTGAAATCTAACTACATTTGAAATCTAAGGTGGCTGAAACAGCTGAGTTGTGGAAAAAAATATTCCAAGACATTATAGAACATAAGAGCAAGGTTTCTGAAGGACATGCTGACCCTACTGTACCTGGCCTAATCTGTACTATAGCACCATGATCAGGTGAACTTTACTTGTTCACAAGGTTACAACACTAAAAATTGAAACATTTATAATCAGAGAATTGATCTATTCCTTTGGTGTCTATGTAGCAATTGGCTCAGGCAAGTGTAGTGCATGCATATCTGGAGTAGCTTCTTTTAAAAGATAAATAAATCTGGTGCTTAAAGTCTTCCACATAGAAGAAGACAAGAAGTTTTCATTTGAAGGCTTATGGCTAGTTGCTTACAGTGTCTTAAAACTGTGTCACTGGAATACACAAGAATTTAGAATCTGTGAAAAGAACTTCCCTGTTTTGGATTGCGATATCATATAATAGGGTTTAATCAATTCAAGTAAGCCTTTTAGGAACAAAATGTGACCAGGTTGACAGCTTGTCAGCTGAGTTTCATTCCAGGGGGAGTTAAATTCACTGAGTCATAAACTCTTGGAAAACGAGAATTGCAATAGAACCATTCTAGTAGGCATAGCTATAATTACTTTTTAAATAATGACAATGGCAAAGTAAAGTAACAGGTTTAACACACTTCTCTAGCAAAAAGACAAATCTGACTTCTTTATCCCTAGTGGTTATGAGTAACTTGAACATTGAAAAAGGACTGAATGTCTTTTTTTTTTTTTTTTTAGAACCTAGATGTAGCAGCATCTAGTTGGTCACTCTACTTCCTTCCTGCTGTTTAGCTCACCATTAGAAAAACCTGTGAATTGTATTTGTGCAATTGTAGCATTATCCAGTGCATAAAGGCTCCTGTAAATTTTACAGATTTGTGTTTCAAAGTTCCTAATCCTTTTCTTGCTCTTATATATATGACATTTGGTCTTCATTGAGATGACCCACATGAAGAAGCTCATTGCAGTGCTAGTTACTATTTGTTATGCTATTGAATCCTTTAAATATTTTTATGGTAAAAATTCCCCTGCTTTCCACTGATCGTAATAGTCTCTAGCAGGTGTTGACAGCTGATCTGTGCATGAGTCATATTGGATATAAAACACAATTCATGTTAAGAATGAATTGTGGAATTAGGCACGCCATGCTCCTTTAAGAGTGAGCAGAATGAGTTTCAAGGTGACTTTTTGGTCAAAGTTAGCTCTAAGCACAAGCAGCACAAATGACAGACAGTCTTGAAAAAAAGGGTGTTTATTTAAATAAAAAAACATGATCTGAAGTTCAATTTTCAATGAATTAAGTAACCAGTTCCTGGCAGAAACACTGGTACAAAAAGCCAGAAAATTTGAGAAGCCCGGAAAGAAATTATAGTTCTGTAAGAAGTAAGGTCCGTAGCTGTGCAGAGGGCGACTAAATTTATAAATACAGTTTTATTTTATTTTCATACTATTTGGTTTCAAAATATTGTTTTGTTACTGCAGTAGGTAGCCTGATAAATAATATTTGTGTATAATAGATATGCAATTATATACTATGTAGATACAATTTGTACACAATGCACAAACTAACATAGATATCTACTATATTCACCTAAAAAATCCAAAACAACAGAAAAAAGGGGAAGCACAATACTCCTTTTAACATTGCAATTGTATAAGAGATTTTTCTTCAATTTGTGTAGGAAAGTCTGCAGCATATAAGAGGATATGGATTGTTAAGGCAATCATAGAATATCCTGAGCTGGAAGGGACCCACAATAATCATCAAATCCACCTCATGGCTCTGCACAAAAAAAGTTCAAAAATCACTCTGCCTGAGTGCATTGACCAAATGCTTCTTAAACTCTGGCAGCCTTGGTTGTCGTGACCACTTCCCTGGGAAGCTATAACTGTGCCAAACCCACTCTCTAGGTGAAGAGCCTTTTCCTAATATCTCCCCTAAATCTCCCCTGACAGCTTCATGCTGTTCCCTTGGGTCCTGTCACTGGTGACCCACCCCTCCTCTTCCCTTCACTAGGAAGCTGTCCACTCTGGTGTGTTCTGCCAACAGTCTCCTCTTCTCCAGGCTGAACAAGTGACCTCAGGCTCTCCTCATTTGGATTCTCCTTTAAAGCTTTCTCAATCTTCATAACCCTCCTTGGGACGCTCTTTATTAGCTTGTCTTTCTCATATTGTGGTGCCCAAAACTCCCCACAATATTAAGGATGAGGCTGCCCCAGTGCAGAGCAGAGCAGAGCAGAGCAGAGCAGAGCAGAGCAGAGCAGAGCAGAGCAGGACAATCCCCCCCCTTGCCCGGCTGCCAATGCTGTGCCTGATGCCCCCAGGACAGGGTTGGCTCTCCTGGCTGCCAGAGCACACTGTGAGTGAAAGGAGCTGCATTCACCCCTGGGATCCTCAATGTCAGAAGGACAGGGAGCCTTAAGATGTCTTCAGGGTGTCCGAGGTCCAGCCTAGATCAGAGGGAGGTGGAGTGGCCAAGACATTTTGTTATGTGGTACCATCTCACACCATGGCCAGGGGTGGCGGAAAGGCACTCTCTCTTGCTCCTGAGAAGAAGGGGTGCAGTTTCTGGTTGGGAGTGAGTGTGGTTGGGGTGGGATGGTGCCAGCTCCTGTCACATCAGGCCTTGGTGAGAATTTTACATGCAAATCACCCTCTTCACAAAATCTGAAATTGGTAGAAAAGGATAATTTTTCCCCCATTCCTTGTGAAGAATAAACAAGTGAACCAGGACTCTTCAGGCTGAGAAAAAGGCAACTGACCAACAGTAGGATAAAATGCAAGAATGACAGAAAGAACGGGAACACAAAACTATTGTTCATGCTCTCCATCTAACAAAATGTCTAGAGGTGAACATATCAAATGGCAGCTGGCATTTAAAACAAAAGAAAGAAGATGTTTCTTCACTCATTTATTTGTATTTTAGGACAGGGACCAAATAATTTACATGGATGCAAAAAACCAGCTGGACAAACAGGGAAGGTGAAGATCACTGAGATTAATAAATTCAAGCTCTGAAGCAGTAAGTTCTTGAGATAGGAATGTCAGGGATCTGGGAGAGGGAGCTGCAAAGTACCAAGAATTCTTCCTCACTCTGACCCATCCTTCTTCCACAGGCATCTTCTACTCCCTGCTTTGGGATGTGGCATACTGGAGATGGTAATCTCTTGGTATGACATGAACTGTTCTTTTTGAGCTCCAGAAGAGCCCTGTCTTTCGTCAGCAAGATTCCCCCTTTCATCTACCTTCTAAATGCTTGCATAATTCCATTTGTTCATTCATTTCAAATTAAGGAACTGGTTTCAAAATTATAAATCCAAAAAGCCTATTTCTGTCCTGGTCTTCTTTATCTATTACCTTGTCTCTTTAATTACATTGTGTTAGCTATTGCAATTGATGTTACATTAGGAACACCAAAAACTTCAAACTATTAAAATGATGTGATACTGTGGGGTTTATGTCATTATTTTTTGTGGGGGCAACGCCCTAAAGTCATGACTAGGGGTGCTTTTTCCCACAGTGGTTCTTTCTGCTGGCACCGGCACGGGGACTACGCACGAGAGAAGAGAGGGCTTCTGGAGGTCGACTTAGAAAAAGACGAGATTGAGGACTCTTCAGTTTATAAAAGGTGGGGTTTATTGGCTACATGGAGGTCAGAAAAGTTTAGAAAAAGAGTCGAAGAGCTGAAGAGTAAGAGCTGAAGAGTGTAAAGAGCTGAAGAGTCAGAGCTGAAGAGTATAAAGAGCTGAAGAGTCTCGAAAAAAGGCTGTGCATCAGGTTATAAAGGGGGGCTAACAAGGCGGGATTACATGTTTCAGAACTAATAAGAAAGTGAATACAAGTGAATTATAGAACAAACAACCAATGCACTAACAATGAGATAAAGGTAAACTGAGTGGTTGGAGGGAGATAGTGGCCCATACTATCTGTAGTACAGGGATGGGAGGTCAGTGGGAAAATCCATTTCTTCTTCACTCTCCTCTGGCCCATCTCCAATTTCTTCCCAGTCCTCCACACTTTCAAGGACACCAAGCTCTAACTCAGCCACCTGGGCCGCTACAATTTTTCACAGTACTTTTATGTTCCAATATTTTTATTTTTAATACCTTTCAACTGTCCTCAACATAAATTGAACCATGTAGACATTTTGCTAAATGAACAACATAGTCACTAAGACAATTCAAATAATATTTAATGTCATGTTCCCCCCAGATTGAAAATGATAGAATACATGCCCTGTAATACCATTACTTCATTATGCACAATAACCACAGATAAAATCCTGAGTTGCTTTAAGTTATCTTAGCAAACTTCCTTCCCACTTCTGTAAGCATTGCACTGAGATGCACAAGCCCTCTAGCAATTCTTTTAAAGTTTGTGATTTTACACACCAGTTTGGTTCTTGAAAGACATAGATTTCTTATATTCCTAGTGCCCAGAGAACAACACAAATTATTAAAAAGCTCAATAGCAAGCAGAAAAAAACATGGAAGTTCTATACTTGCAGCACTGAACAGGAAAAACAGGAGTATCTGAAGTATATTTTTGTATTCTACCTGATTTACTGTGCTTATACTCAGCATCTTTCTCAGCCTCCTCATCATGGCTTGTAGATTTATTTTTGGAGAAAAAATAAACATGCTAGTAGAGAGGCTAATGTTAAAAGAAATGCGAAAGCCTAAAGACATATACAGTTGGAAAAAATTATCACAGTAATCCAACAGTTTGGAATAAATAATTCCTTTGATGGATTTAACTTTTGACTCTGTTTGGGCATGATTCTGGAAGATTTCACATTTTTCTAGATTTTTTTGGATAATTTGAAATTAAAGAGCCAACATAATTGACATATACTTGGGCTGCTCCTAGGCCAGGAGCAATTTCTTTTAAATTTCTGACACTGTATGTGGGCACATTTACTAAACTCTAACACCTCAAAATTTCTGAGACTAGTGCAGGTCTGCCTGTGCTCATCAATCCTGTCATGATTTTTTCTCAGGATGCTGTCTCTGAAATATGTTCACTTGAGATGGCTGCACAGCACACTGGAAACTTTGCATTTGTTATTATTAATGATTTATTTATGCAGACACTATGCTGATTCTTCAGGATGACAGGCATTTATAGCATCTCAGTCTTTGATGAATCTTCCAAAGTGTGAATGTCTGATCTATAAAGTTCCTTGTGATAAGGATTCCTACAGACAGCTGAGTTGCACATGTAAGCACAGCAGCTCTTGGACAGTCCCTGGGTAAGAACAATCCATATGCATGAGTGTTTCAGAGGGACATATAGCACGATGCTATACGTAGATAATTTGCAGTAACAAGCACTTCAATGACCCAAGCTAATCCTCTGCTTACTTCCATTTTCAGTGCAGATAGGCTTCCTTACATGCAGGTGGAATTTGAGTGGTAAATGAAGGGCATTTATTTTGTCTTCCCAGAACTCTTACCAAAGTATTGAGATTAAACCTGGGGTTATAAGGGGAGAGAGTAAGAACAGGCTGCCTTTTCCAGATGCGTCAGACAGTGAGTTCATAGCAAAGGCTGGAATAAATTACTGCTTCTACTGGCAGCCACAGAAAATGAGTTTCTGTTCAGGGGCAAAAGAGACATGAACCTCTTTATATGCAACTTGGATTCAAACCTGGATTTTGCCTTTTTCCCTTCATCCTTTCTTTTCCTTTATTCAGTTAGACTGAAAGCCCTCTTCTATGCTTCCTTAGAATAATTGTTTTGATGACTATAAATCCTCTCAGCAAATGAATTGTTAATAGGAGATTAATATGGGGGAATTGTTTTTCTTCCTCTTAACTCATCCGCTCACACAGAGGTGAGAGTCCAATATAACTGTGGTGTTTGTCAGTTTAATTTACCATTACTACAAAATAATTTTATATATATTGAATTTATATTGGCTCAAATTCTGCTTCAGATTTGTAGACATGGTACTTAGTGGGTTTAATGGGCAACTTAGTTACATGTCTTTGCACAGAATTTTGTATTGAGTGATGAATGAGACATTAAATATAAATGGTAGAATAAAATAATGTTTAAATTACTTTTTGAAAATTTGTTTTTGTGGTGTAGGTATTATTAAATTCTGGTAAATTGCAATTCTGAGTAGTCCAGTATAAATTTTCTCAGCATCAACCATGTAAATAGGTAATGAATCTCAAGCCTTTTTAATTATTTGAAGAAAGTTTCTGAATTTTAGGTAGGCCTGTATATGTCTAGACAGATTTGCAATATAGACACTCCTAAGATTTTTAAGGAATATAATTTGTAATTTCAGTAAACCTCAACACTTTTGTTTCTCTTGAATTTCTTTCTTTCAGAAATCAACAAAAGTTTTGACAAAGGTGGAGGTCAAAGATTGTATCCATATCAAGAATGTAATGAATAATTGGAGGCTGTTATTGCATTGCTTATAGAAACTTATGAAATGAAAGGGGATGAGAATTCCCTTTCAACCTCACACATTATGTGACTCTCTGATTCTGTGGAAGTGCTGCAGTTCTACGTGGGGTTCCAAATGGTAGGAGAAACTGAGAAGCAAACCAAATGAAAAAATATTTTTTTAATGTTTTTAATAATTTTGTGAATGTAGGTTATTCATTTGAAGAAAATAAACAGAATTACTATTTCCTTGTAGAATTAGTTATGTGAAAGAACTGCTTCTTATAAAAATATCAATTATTTTATCATTAGTTTATATATTTACAAACACTGTAATGTACTGTTTGTAACTGTTCAGACAGAATTTCAGAAATAATGAAGCAAAAAATAATTTAGCCAAAACACTCTGCTCCACTATGAATCAACTACAGGGTGAAATCACCAACATCCCTTTTCCAGACCTTTGGAATAATACCCAGTCTTGTGAATTCAAGCAGTCAAACAACTAATTATTTGTGGACTTATGAATCATGAAGCTTGAATCTTAGAGTTCCAGAGCTCTTGTGAAAACTCTCACACAGCTTTTTCAGCTTTCATTCTTACTGTTGTACCATAAGAATGGCCGCTATGCAGAAACTGTGAGATTCATATTCTTTGAAGAACACAAAAAAATGAATTTGTATTTGTTCGGGTTTTTAAAAATTCTTTTCTAACTTCTTTTTTTGCATTTCACTACTATTTCCCTACTTTATATCTGTTTTGGATGGTGTGATGAGTTGATGCTGGCTGGATGCCACGCACCCACCAAAGCCTCTCTATCACTCCCCTCGCAACTGGACAGGGGAGGGAAAATATAACAAAAGGTTCATGACTTGAGGTAAGGACTGGGAGAGGTCACTCACCAAATACTGTCACATAATTGTGAGAGTTTACTTGTTTCTCAGAAAATGGAAGTTTTCTTCTCCATCCAGACTGTTTCAAATTTTAGATAATATCACTGAAATAAAAGTAGGGGTAGATTTTCCCATGCTTCCTATTTAGAAAGTGGTTTGGCACAAAAGACAATCAATATGTGTCTTTAAAAGGTGCTGTGTTTAACTGTTGTTTTAAAATCCAAAAAAAGAGGAGTATTTGCTTTGTTCCCATATTTTAATTTATTTCATTTTATGCATTTGATAGAGGTGTTTGTTTAGTCACTATTCTCTAGGTATTCACATAAACTCAGGATTAGATCATACTGTGATGACTGTAGGTTTATTTTACAGCTCAACCATTGACCACTCACTGTAGAAGTGAAAATCATTCCTTTCCATTTCAGCTACATTCTTCCAAGAAATTAGTCCTTAAATCTGTTACTAGAAAGGCGAAATAATCATAGATATCTCCACAGTCATCCTCATGCATCAAGTACTTTGACATCTCTGGATGTATTTTACCACTAAAACAAGTTCTAAATCAACCAGCTACTTAAAAAACAACAACTGGCTAGTAAACCAATATGAATCTTCAAATGCACTTGGAATAGCCCGTGGAAAAAAAGCACTTCAGTAAATAAAGATCAATTATCTTTTCTTTAAATATCACATTACACAATTGTAATTAAAATACCAGTTTTTTGGCTTAATATCTTCATTCTTAAAACATTGTCAGCTCAGGAAATAAGCAACCAGATCACAAAATTCTTCAGCACAATCAGTTTTGAATAAGTTCAAATCATGTATTAGGCAGTCAGAGAATTGTCTGATCTCATTCTCTACTTTTAATCAGATCATGAACAGAACTGAAATTAATGAATATGTTGCTGCCAGGAAATTAAATTTCTCCCAGGTTTTTGCTCCGTAAAGAATTTTGCATTCTGTTTAGATATCCTTAAATCATTCATGGCTTGCAGCTCAGATCTCTATTTAGAGAAGTAAACCTTTTGGAGTAGAAACAATCACATATTTTGGCGGTTAGATTAGGACTTCAATTAACCTCTTGTTTTATTCCTCTCAGCTTCTAAATTGGTAACAGACAGATTAAAAAAAAAACCAAATTGTTTTAAATGGTTGGAGTCACTTCAGATTACATTGCTTACATTCTATGATGTTGCTTGTTACTATCACACGATGAAACATAATTTGTCAAAATGACATATCAGTAACATGGCAGAAACACCAGATGTCATAGGATGTAGGAACTGCCAGCCTAATTTAGGTAATTTGTCCTTTCCAGCCAACCTGTCTTTAATAGTGGCCAGAACCAGATGCCTCAGAAGAATCAAAAATCTTCAAAAGTGAAAAATGTTTAAAAAATCAGTGTAGGAAAGCATGTTCTGTCTTTCTAAATCCTGCTTAGCAGACAACTGACTTATTTCCTGCAATATACAGATTTCTGTGATAACTCTTAGATTCCTCAAGTCTTGCAAATGTCTTCAGTTTCCCCTAATTTTGATTATGTTCTTAATTCTCACTTTCATGTCATTCTCAACTTCTTTACTCCATGTCTCAACTGGCTTTCTACATGTCATTTAGGATGTGATTCAGCAAACCAAACAGAAGAAATATTTGTGCAGGAAACCACATATACGATTAAATGCATATATAAAGAAACAAACTATATTATAGTGATTATCTTTCACAAAAGTATGTTTTACAAAGGATCTGAGAGAATCAAAATGACATTTTCTTCCAGATGCATTCATCTGGGGTGTATTTTACAGATATACCATATGCACAGGATACAAGCAGTGAAGTGATATTCCAGCTTATATTTTGTTGAAAGTTCAGATGACCTTCGCATAAACACAATTTTGACTCACTTGAGACAAACAGAGGAAAGCAGTCAATTTGCCTTTTCTCAAGGAGTTAGAGAAACTTCAGAAATTTGTGTTAGTAAGAACATAGACTTCCTATCCTTTTTTATCTGAACCACTTTGCTAATTTCTAGTTTAATAAGTAGACAGTCAGTATAGAAAACTATAATTCTTCTGTGAGAAGTAATGATTTACTGACATTCTATTAAGTTAGACAGCAAAATTCAGTTTTCTGACTTCTGGTAAGGAGTGAGCTTCATTTCACACCATGAGCTCTTGAGAGAGTATCCATATAGTTCAAGAAGCCTATTCCTCAGTGCTTGTTGCTCTCATAGAAACAGAAATCATGACATTTTTAAAGCAGTTTTTCCCATTTTCAAATTTTTTATGCACTTTTGTGACTGTAAGGGACTTAACAGCACTGCTGCTTCAAATTCTCATGAGCTGTAGAAAAAAAGTGCTTATTCCTTGTTGAGGAGTGCTACCTTGCAATGATATGCCTAGATAATTGAGAAACAATGTCTTTAAAAAGCACCACGGGGGAACTACATGGATGAAATAGGTAAAAGGGAGCATAATCTCATTGAGAATGTAGCTGATTTTTACTCTCTTACACCAAGAATTTAATTTAAAATAAGCAATAGGATTAAAAAACATCTTTTGGTCCCTAAAACGTCTGTCTTAGATGAAGGATGATGTCAGAAAAAAACAACTTACTGAAGCAGCACTGCTAGACAGTGAATGACTGGCAGTCTGAGCAACCAGCCCCCTCAGGGGCATCTAAACACTGCTTCATAGCAATCCAAATCCAGTAATGAATTTATAAGCAATAATCTATCTACTTTGCTGCAATTTGTTAGGATTCAGCCCTGGAACCTGACACTATTTAGGGGAAAAAGAAGGGCAATATCACATAGTACAGTTCAGTTCCACTTGATCACATCTTGCTGATAACTAGATGAAGCTTGAGCTTGACTTCAATGCTTATAAGGTAAAGAAAAGATACAGCATAAAGATGAACAGAAGCAAGCAAGCAGGAAAAAGCAGCAACCTGTTTTCCCCTCTTATTAATGCAAAATTATCTTGCTTCAAGTTTTTACACTTCTCTTTCTCGTACTTCCTATTCTGATGTGTATATAGGGAGGTCCAGATGTCTGTTACACCATAATGCCAAATCAAACATACTGGCCTGAGAGCTAACATTGGCCTGCAGCACTTCTGTTGCTAAATTTATAGGAAAAGAAAGGATTTATTTTTAGCACTAATTATTTTTTTCTTATTAATGAATTTGTGATGCACTATTAGACTATAAGCAGAGACAGTGGATTTATGCACATCATGTAGTTTTCCTGTTCCTCTTGAATATATTTTTAGTCAGCCTTTAGTTTTATACTAAGCTGGATCGTAAGCTTTCATTTTTTCCTGCAAAGGTAGGTTTAAAGTCAGGTCCATTCACTGTGGTACAGATTTCTGGCTGAAGAATGGAGGTTGGCTGTTAGAGATGAGATTGTGTTCATGGATGGATTTGCAGATGCCTTAGTGGGTAGCTGAAGGCGCATACCATATTTTGGTTTTGTTGTGGTGGGTTGACCTGAGCCAGTAGTTTAAGTCGTTACACAGCTTCTCTGTTACCCTGCCCTGCCCCAGAGGACGAGGAGAATAATAAGAGGAAAACCAAGAAAACTCATGGGTTGAGAGGAAGTGAGTTTAATATGTAAAGGAGAGGAAAAAAACCCCAAGCAACTAGTAGCTCAAAGTTCCAGAAGTCTTTCTGAAGAAGCTCTAAAGCTGAATACTCTTAAGATAATGTGATGAACAAAAATATTTCTTATCAAAGAGGTTGGCAGCCGCTCTTTCCAGTGTCATACACCCCTCAGACACTATGGGTTGTCTCAGTCTAAGGATATTTATGCTCTCACAGAGCTTTTTTGCTGGCCTCATCGACAAAGCTTCAGTTCCAGAAATACTGGATATCCAGGAAATGTATTCTTATAAGACACCATAAACCCACCTTGAACTAGAGACTATTTTTCTGAATATCAGTACACAGAATATGAAACCTTTTGACACTGTTCACCCGACTAGGAACCCCCTGTTCTCTCAGAGAGAGAGAGAGAGAGTCTAAATTAAGTACTGTAGTTTTATTGCTCATAGCAATATCATTAGCAAGAGTCTTCAGATTTCTTAGTCAAGGTTTTTTGTAAAAGAATATGTAGAATGCCTCAAACTTTCTTAGATAACTGTTAAATTGGCTTCCCATTACAAAGCACACTGTAAAGGAAAAAAACATGTCCCTGCATGATTTAAACTTCTGTGAAAACAGGCATGGACAGGACTTTGGGGAATTTGGCACACCATGACTTTTGTAGAAGAGGCATATGCTGATATATCATAATTACCAGTATATAGAAAAGTTTGAAAAAAAAAAATTCAGGATTGTGTACTCTATGGCTGTTTTTATCATTAAGAAGACTATCAGCATACAAAAATGACCACTGAACATGACAGCTGGGTAATTTTAATTTCATTCTAATCAAAACCTTAGGGAAAGCAGAAGATATAAGAAAAAGGATTCTAGAGGAAAAAGGTTTTAGTATTATACGTGTAGCTTTTTTTCTTGAAGTTTTTAAGTGCTTGTTTGAGTACTGAGGTTAGGAAGCTAAGACATAAATTACTCTATAGACAATTAAATAATCCTTTCAGGAATTAAATAGGAACAGTGGTAAGAAAACCACTGTAAGACATTCTTCTAAGGAAATAAAAATGAATTAATGGATCTCCAACAGTTTGAAATTAAGCCCAAGTGAATTGCTATTGCTGGAGCTGGTATGAGGAGTTATGTTGTATTTTCTCATTTTATTAGAATTAAATAAAAGATGCCAAGGCTTAATGAATTTAAATACTGATGTAATGTGGTTTCTGAGAGAAGAAAGGCACTCATTTAACAATCCTCTTGTTTACTTTAGCTGAGAAGTCCCACACCTAATGAGATGAAGAAAATGTCCATATGTCATTTACAAGGCTGCAATGGGGAAGATGGCACTGTAATAACAAAATTCTTGCTCTCTAGAGTTGCCTTATTCTACCCACTATTATGCTTTTAAATGAGTTTGCTTCTAAATTTATAATATATTCTTAGATATAGTAGCATGTTGACTTCTAAATAGTAATTGGCTATTAATGCTGATTCATCACAGGAAAATGGGCAATATTTTATAATGTTAATGAGTAAATGTCATGCACTTACACATTTATCCACTTCTGATTTTTATTGTATTGTTTTAGAAATAATAATCTCATTCATTATTGTCCTATCAAGTGATTATTACACTTGTCAAGGGAATCAGCTGTTTCTGTAAACTGAAAAAGCAAGAGATATACTAGTTCCCTAGATCCTCTCATCCCCAATACCTCCACCTGCCTTGCCCTTTCATCCACATGTTGGTTTCATGAGGTCAAAATGTCAGCTGGTGATTCTCCTGCTGTGAAGAACCTCACCTGGAGTCAACAGACCGTCTAGGTAATGCACCACTGTTGATGTTAATTTACAAAGGGAAAAGAAAATAAGGTAAAAGCTGGGTTCAACCTAATGTTCTCCATAAAATTAATTCATCTTTTTTACCATGTAATTCTCATATTAAAATTTCCATTATACAGTCTGAAGATGAGGCATATGTCCAGTTCGGTGCTTAATTTATCTAGATTTTTTTATCTAGTCTTCTTTCCTCAGCTCTTTCCTTATTAACACTACGGAAAAAATGTGTTTAGTCCAATTTCAGAAAGGTAAATTGCAAAAATCCTTTTGAGATACATAATTTTCATTCCCTTTTCTAATTTTTATTTGGGTGAGTTTCTTAAGATAGTAGGATTTTAGGATAGTAGGATAGAAGGATTTTTTCTTCTTAAGAGAGTAGGAGGTTTCACAATTAAAAACAGAATGAAAGCCTTAAAATACACTTTCACATCTCCAGAAAAGAACAAATGCTGTAAAGAGTTTATGATTTTCAGTGGGTGTTTTCTGTGAAGCTACAATACACTATGTAGAAACATATTTGTATTGTAGTCCTGTCAATAATGCATCAAGTATTCATCATCCCTTTCTCATGTTCCTTCTTATACTTAGAATTTTTTTTTTATTATTATTTTTGTTTTTGTTTTGTTTTGTTAAGAGGATCTATGGAAAAATGGTACTGTAACTCAATTGCATTTGCCCTTCTTTTTCTTGCTTTAATATTTTGATTTTAGTTTGAGTTGCAAATTACCATGAAGCTACTGAAATTTTTTAATTCTTACCATTTTGCCATCCCATTTTATATTGTTGCAAGATGCATGAGAGCACTCTGTATTACCTATAATTATTTATGAAAATCGTGGGTAGAATTTGTAACATTTGTGACCAACAATGAGGACAATTTCAGGCACTGAGTATTAGAAAATCATTAAAATATTAATTGGTGTCTTCATCTCCTTAGAAATTTAGAAATGGCATATAGCAATGTATACTCAGTGTCCAAGCTTCTCGTTGAGAAAACAGAGGTTCTTCAGGTCTAACAAAAGAAGTTATAGCACCACCCTCATGTAGCTATACCTTGGTGTCTTGATATGTTGTGAATTACACAGTAACTCAGAGTCTGCACTGGAGAATGTAATGAAGAACACAGCATGTTAAACCTCCTTTCCCCTTCCCTATTTAAAACACATGTTCAAAAACGCTTCAAGAGCTTGTTCAATTATTTCAGGTTTATTAATGACAAGAACACATTTTGTATTATTGCAACTTAATCAGGATGAACTTCTTTGTAGGTAAAAAATACATGCCTGATGTCTGTTAGCACCGACAATTTAAAGTATTTTTCACCTGCAACACATATTTACAGTCCTTGCATACATTTCTTCAGTCTCTGCACATCTACCCCTCCATTAAATGAAATTATTTTTTATGGAAAATTTACTTTGCTCTGGGGTGAACTGAACACCATATGACCCTCAATGGATATAGGTGTAAGGATGTACTATGTGAATTCTCTTTTTTCTTTTCCTGTGGCACTTAATTATTGTAGCAGCTGCATCAACATTACTGAGCAGTGTCATTCAAGAGGAGAACCATAAAGTGAAATGGTTGGTGCTGAGTGTTAAGATATGCAGCCCTGGCATGAAGTTTAGCTATCCAAACAGACTGAGACGCTACAGAACGTGACATGAGAAATTGCTGAACACCATAAATAACGCAGTGAGAAGCTGGCAGAAATTACAGCTAGTGCTGTGAGGAATGGCTGGATTGCACAGATGGCTAAGGAGGTGGTAAGTGAGAAACGGCCAAGATTCACAGATAATTGTGAGTAGTATTGGAAATCTTTGGGGGAGGAGCACCTAAGTAACCATACTGGTAATATGAAGTAAGGCTTTGTATTTGTCCCCGTGAAATTCACGCCCAGTCCTGCTACTGGCTGGACCTGCAAACAGCAACAGCTTTGCTAAATGTTGTCAAATACAGGAAATGCTGATAATCGGGAGTTTCACTTCAAAAGTACATTCTAAACAGAAGCAAAAACAACAATATAGTCACATGCAATGCCATTTCATATGTTCTCTTTTCCATTTTCACTTTTCTAAGTGATGGTCATGAAATTTTCCCTTCTACGCGTGCTTCGTGCTTCTACGAGTGCTTTTCCTTATTATAATCCTCTGCAAATTTTCTAGTTCTCTTTGTGGGTTTGCTTTTTTTGGGGGGGAGGGCAGAGAAGGACAAAGGAAGAGTTTTTGCTAAGCGTGTATCTGTGAAGGAGAACTGATGTGTATCACTATCATGCTCATGTGTTTCATTTTGTGCTCAATTCCTCATCCTTAAGATTAATTTTTTAATGTCAGCTGATGACTTTCAAAATAATGTTATAGTGTAAATAAACAAAGGCATTAAATTAACAGCTATTGCCTGTCCCTGATCAAAGATCAAATGGGAAGGTAGCAGAAAAATAACCCCATATTCTGAAGGACAAACACAGAGCTGAGATCTGATCTGAGGTCACCTTTTCGGGTGTTGCTTTATGGCTGAAAATTTCAGAAGCAGAAAACATAGGCATAGAGAGATTTATGCAGACCTTGTTAAAGATGAGATGTACTAAGCTGGATGCTGGCAATAGGATCTATGAATATATAATCTTTAAGATCTTTTTTCTGCTAAGTGAGACCCAGGAGCAGAGACATCCACCACAGCAGCAGAAGGGACAGCTAAGCAATGAATCTTCAGATGGAAGACCCTATGTAATGTTTCTGTGATGGAAAAAAAACACCTGGAACAAAGGCTTCTACTGCATTTATTCAGATATCTGCTCTGTTTTTTCAGGTAAATAATTCCAGAAAATCCCATGCCCATGTTGATAGCAACCATTGTGGCAGTACAAAGAAAGAAAGAACAGAAGGGCTGATACAAATCACTGAAGGAGAAAAAATAGTATCCTAGCAATGAAATCATGTTAGTTCAGCTCTTCATCTTCCTGGGATTAATGAAGCTTTCTCATGCAACTGAAATGTGAAACAAACAAAAAACTCATCACAAACAAACAAAAAACTAAACCAATAGCAATTTCAGAATTTCAAGAAAGTGATTTTTTTTAGAAAATAATAAAAGCAGTATTAGAATATCATCTGTGTTCCCTCTCTTTTAGGTAAACTCAATCCTTTAGTTTATCTGAGTTTTAATAATATGGTACATATTCTTTTTTAAGTCCTTGCATGCAACTGAAATACAAGAAATTTATCCTGGTGAAGACTTGATTACCTCTGAGTATTTGCCAAAGCAAATAAAAATTGCAACACTGCTGAAAATTTTCCCTCTTGAAAGTCTACTTTATATTTGTATTTATAGACCACTATTAACATGAAAATATGATAGGAAAGGTCACTGTAGGACTATCTACTTTCTATATATATTCATGCTTCATTAGTTATTGCTAATATTTTAAGTCTACATGTCAAAACAAAAGATTTCCAGCCCTTTCTCTTCCAGTAACCAGAAAAAAAAAAATCAAGCTTTTTCTCTTGGTTCATATACCAAACCACTTCTTACCAAAGATCTTATTTCAAAATACTAAACTCAATTTGCAATTTTACTGCATAAAGAAAGCTAAATTGACCATAACTTGCTTTCATAGGCTATGCAGTAACAGCTGTGCAACGCTGGCAGTGATTTGCTTGTATCAGAAGTAGGCAAAATCCGCGTTTGACCACTTATCTTCTGCAATACACTGGATCCAGTTCTGAACATGGAAACAGAGCCTACTCTTTTAGGGGACTGAAATAAAAGTAAATTTGGAAATGCTGGGAGAAACACCTATTCGTATGGTAATGTGTGCTCAGATTTTTTAAAACCAGCTGACATAGACGTATAATAATGTGGAGAGGGTACTATTTTCACAGATTCCTTCATAGGACTGTCTCCTAGCTCCAGGGCTCAATTTCAGTTTCTTGCTGAGTCTAAAACACAAGCAAGGCTGAGATAGGCCATTTTTCCCCCAAGCTTTGGCTTACCTTGAGATGAAACAAGGCCTGCAGGAAAAGACTGAAGTTTGGCAGGAGGCTCTTGACTAATAGATGAATTGGTACGGCTGATCAGAGATAATGAATGGCCCTCAGTTCAGGGGCTTCCACAGAGTCCTTTTTCCTGATCCCAAGTTCATTCTGCTGCAAAATTTGCTGACTAGAAGTCAAAAATTGCAATGAAAATCTACAGTTTCCAGTGTCTGGCCTGAAAACAAGTCTTTTTCTGAATAGTACTGATTCTGAGAGAGAGAGAGGGAAACAGGTTGTATCTGACTTTGTCAGTGCTTTTCCTTGTATTATTACACTTATTTGTAATTTTCCTATTAAATTTTAATCCTTACTTGAGATCTTCCACTGGTTTGTTTTCAAACTAATACAATAGATCAGAAACTCTACTGGTTATTTCCACCTAAATAATTTTTAAAATGTAAATGTCCAATGTATATTTCTAGTACATTGACTATTAAGCTGATCATATAAATCCTTGTTAATAGCAGAATCAAATATTTTCTTCTTGAAGTGTTTCTTTCAAGATTCATTAGCCTAATGCTTTCCACAAAGTGAAAGACCATTGCCTTAGACAGCAAAACTTCAACTTGCAAGACACCCCTCCCTGCAACAGAAATGCAGGACAACATTGTCACAGTTCATGCATTTTCCCAATTTAAAGATCTGCTCTAAAGCTCACAGTGACTACCCAAATGCACTTTTCATTTCAATGAAAACTGTTTTTCAAACTCTAGAGATACGATCTCACTGAAGTGACTACAAACACATGTACATCCTTCCTTTCTGGAAATTCTCCCATTAATGAATGAAACATAATTTATTAGGGGGTAACATCATTCGCTAACCAAAGCAGCAGCAATCCTGAGAGATGCTTGTTTGACATGGATGAAAGAAGGTCTGTTTTCACCAAGTTAAGATGGGGAAATCTATATGATTTAAATGCCACTGTTAGAAAATCTGACATTAGTTTCTTGCTGCAATGTTTGGAGATATGCAATAGGCTGTCTTTGTATACTAAATAAGAGGGACAGACATTTATATCCATTTTCCCCTTAAAATATATATCTAATTCCTCTGATAGTTGAGAATTCTTATTAGCTTAGTCAGCAACATGTTAATCCCTGATCTAATAATTTCCTCTGCTTGCTCATACATGAGTCTTCCTTGCAAATTGTAATTTCTGTCTTTTGTATCTTTAAAACAGTCTTTTGAAATTGTTTCCAAAAGTTCAAAAAGGATTCTTCTACTGAAAGATAAGGCATTATATAGAAGAAAAAAAAGTTAAGCGTGTCAATGAAAAATATGAATATATAATTTTCTGTAAACATCTCTCATGTAATTCTTTCATAATCTAAAAAAAAGGATTTTGTAACAATAAAATAGCTTCTTCTAAAGGCACTTCGAATTTTTCTTAGTAAGACATACCAAATTCCAAAACATTGCTACAAGATAGCATAATGCAAGACAAAAGTTTTTAAAAATTATTTATTTTATTATCCTAATACTTCTGCAATAGCAATATCTCTATGACTCATTCTTAAAAGTCCATTTTTCCAATTCCAGGAAAATTTTCTTTCAGCAAGTCTAGTCTCACAAACTTTTAGATTATTTCCTACATGAGGAATGAATGGCTGCTTAATTCTATTAGTAGTTCAGAATTATAATCTGTGGAAAACTATGTGCATGCAAATTGCAATTGTTATGAAGCACAGATAACAGCTACATAAATATTTTATTCTCAGTATTTCACAACAGGATTTGTGCTGCTGTGTTTTATGGCAAGTGTAAAGCAGTGACCACTTCAACTGATTCTTGCGATCCATTTGCAACAACAAAGTAAAATCTCATGGATATTTTTGTAGGCATGTAAAGAACTAAATATTGTTATCTGACTGTTATTTCCTTTTACATTGTATTGAAGACAGTACTGCAGGGTTTTCATCCACAATTTTGGCCAAAGGCAGAAAATAATATGAGCCACAAAGCATTCTGTTGTGGAAGACCTTGCTAACTATATTTGCATTGATTAAAATACTATTTTTGAAATAATAACCAGTGACAATACAAACATATCTGAGCTATTCTTCCATAAAGGACTGTGCAAATAATCAGATTCTGCTCCAGTTGTCAACTAACTGCTGTGTGATTGCCCAGAACAGAAGCTTTTCTGTTTGACAAAAATCACAACCAAGCTGGTATCAAGAGAAAGACAAATGGAGATCTGACAATGAATGAAGCCTTTATACTTTACTGCAAAATTAATGTAGATTTCCAGATTTAACTTTCAGATTGTAATGTCAAACCATTATCAGAAGAGTCTAGTGAGACTCCATTGTTTTTCTGCATGAATTCTAAATTGTAATGACAATAATCTGCTCTAGGCATTGTGCATTTCAGGACCATTATTATACTTCACAGTAGACTAGAATCACTTGGGTCATGAGTATAATATTTTATTCTACTACCCAAGGTATACAAAACTGGCCCAAAATGCACTGCTTTTTATGCCTAATTGTTTAAGGAATATGATTATTCCCAGTAGGTGCTACTCAAGCCTGTTTAAAATGTCAGATATATACTTGTTGGAAATCTATAGTACTTGTTTATTTACTACCTTATCATAGAACAAAAATTACTTATGGAAATAAAAGCCCAGCTGGATATTCTCACATGAGAATCTTTCAAATTAGAAACTACATTAATTTTCAGATTTGGAAAATAGATGAAGAGTGTCTGACTAGATTTTAAAGAGTTTATTAATGATTTTTGCAACAGCTAAACATTCTGTTCTCCAAGTAATTTTCTACTGGGTGCCTCTCTATGTGCTACATATGAAAAAGAGCTTTAAATTATTTAGATAATGATAATGTATTTTTTGTTTATGCTATTATTTTTACCTGAGCTAGTGTGGCATTGAGTCCCCGATAAGCAGCCGCAGCCCCAATGCCACATGGAAAGGCAAACGGCTGCACTGGGATGAGCGAGCTGGGTGGGGTGCTGGATCCGGGGAGCAGGAGCGGCGCGGGGCTGCAGGGGACAGAAACTCAGCGGGAACCAAGGTGGGACAGAGAAACGTACGGATGCAGTCTGTGGTCTTCCAGGGAGATTTATTAGGATCTTCAGGTGAGGGTCCAAGGGTGGCGAAGGGGGATGGGAAACCAGGGACGGGCGGAGGGTCTGAAAGCCCAGAGACTGCGACCCCCAGCACACGCTGGCAGGGGTTTATATGGGAAGGGAAAAGGGGAGGGGGTTAGCTCCGAAGAGCCAACCCTGGAAAGTCCAAGGGGAGAAAGGCAGGGGTATACACTGATAGACTTCTGATAGGGCAGGATGCATAATTCAAAAGAACCAATTACATACAGAGCTCATGAGAATAAAGGAGAAACCTCTGGAACTCTGCAGAGACACACTGCTACAAGCTAGAGAAGCTAAAAAACACCTGGAATGATCAGAGATAAATCAGTGGCATTTTTGTTCTCTTGAGATACCTTTATTGTAATTGGAGTAACAGGTAAATTCCTTACTACACCAGGTTGGCACATATGGTCCTGTTTGTCTTAATGTCATAGAACAAAAAGCAACATAATCCCAGATGTATCACTCATGAAAGTTTTGTACTCGGAAGTTTGTTTCTCCTTCCTTTCTCTCCTTTATCTATCTCTCTTATCTCTAATTTTTTCAGGTTGGTTTTTTTGACTCGAAGAATCAAGACATCTTTCTCATCTCTGTCACCGTAGCCAGAGATGTCTCTAAAGTGACAAGCTTTGATTCCTTTGGGCCTTCCAAGTGGCACATGAAGCTGTATGACTTTTAGCTGTGCTGTTCATAACAAGAGAGAAGGGAACATTTCTGGAGGCCCAGAAGGGCCTCACCTCTCCCTCCAGGCTTGGACAATCTGGTACTGTCCAAGACATTCTCCTCCATCCACATGGAGAGGAGTTGCAAAGGATGTGTGTCTAAGGCAGTTCTCTTTCCTATATTTGTACTTGAGCAAGTGCATCAGTCTCTGTGTTCTGGGTCTGCTTAGGCTGAATTGATGTGGGTGTTAGCATGTGTTTCTTAATGTTTTCTTATTCTCTTTCATAAAAGAGGCTTTTAGCATGCTTTTGAGAGTTCATTGTGGTTGCTGGTACAGTACTGACATGAATGAGGCTTGCATTTGTGTTTAGAACATAGATATTCCAGTAGCAAAATACCTGAGAAAAATGATGTATCAACAGTATTGTATTAGATGCCCCTTCCTCCTTTTCATTTGATCTTGTGGATTGGTGGATTTATTGAGAACAAAAGCAAGCACTCAGTACTAGTTTTGGTAGCAGCCAAGTCCAAACCAACATGCTGAAAGAGGTAGAATGACGCAAAATAGATTATAAATTACATAACAGATAACAAGCAATATTTGTAGAGTGGATAAAACCAATTAGTAATTAATTTCTGTGAGGTATTAATGCATCACACACAATTTCGAGAACTATTTCAGACATGCTGTAATATAGGAATAATGTATAGTAAATTTGGAATTCGAGTTTCAGATTTTCTATTCTTTCTAAAAAAACCCCCATCCTTTGAAACCTACATGCATCTTTTCTGCAATTCTAAAATTCAGCTGAAAACTAGGTAATGTAATTATCTAGAATAAGTACAGTAAAAATCAACATTACAAAATTCTTAGCAAATCCATTATATAGATATAAAGGGAGTACCTAATATAATGCAAAGGGCACAGGTGATAAACTTTCTACTAACTAGTTAATCTCTATTATCCTTAATATCTTTTTTGAAATGAGGGAATAAGCTGCATAACAGGAACAGTTGGGTACAGTTGGCTAGATCAGGTTCAAATTTTGGTTAGATGGATGGTGAAGGGCAGTTATAAAGAGCTGCATTTTTGTAGGATTTTCAGAGGCGGCTGTCTTATTTTTATTTTTTTTTCTGTAAAGCTAAGCTTATTTAGATGATTAATAAACCCTGATACTGCAGCTGGCTTAGTGAGAGTAAATTTTAATGGCATCACATACAGAAGTCAGAAATAAGATTAGTCTTAGAATTCTAGGGCATTTGTTTCTAGAGGGAGATACAGTTAAAAAATATAGTATGCAATATAAACATAAAATTATACACAAGATACCTCTTTACTAAAAATGAAAGTGAATGCGTCACAGGCTTGGGAGATCAAAATATGTAAGTACATTTTATTTGTTGATTATTTCATTACTTTCATATATCACTTATTGCAAATGTTGTGAAAGAATATAAATAATTTAAAAAATATTTCTGCTTCCACAAAAAATGTCAAAAATGTCTGGTATTGCAGACTTCAAAACTTTCACATCATGTGACCAGTGTATTTTATATCTGGAGGAAACATAATAAATTACTACTTTACTACACTTATTCTGGTTTAACCCTGAACACATTAAAACATTATTCAAAACTGAACAGCCTATGAAATTATCGAAAGATGGAGAAAGCAAACTGATTTGTGATAAAGAGAAAAATATACTCTATGTCATGATAAAGAAGGTATTGCAAGCCTCAACAAAAATGTACAGGTGTTTTAGAAAAAGAAAAATGCCTCAATGTCTTTTCCCTCTTCGGAATATTTTGCTATTTTTCTCTGCATGTTGGCCAGTAGTACAGATAGCACTGATAACCAAGCAAGAACTGATGGCACCCTGTCCCCAGTATCTGACAGAAATCCTACCCTGCTCCCCCCAAGCTCACAGGCCATTTGCCCCAGCAGTCATTCCCTTTCCCCTACTCACATTGTCTGTCATGACTGCCTGGAGCAGCTACCCCTCTTGCTTTACCCAGAAAACCAAAGCCAGAAGTCCCTTCCCCAACCTGCTCATGGGGACACTGCTTAGTCTTGGCCACCATTTGATGGCAGGGAGCTGCCGTTATGTTAAACAACAGAACCCACATGTTTTCATATTGGTCTGTGATTGCCTGATGTCCGTATTTGAATATATAATATATAAATGTATCTTTACGTAATACATTAGAGAGAGAGAGAGATAAACATAGGGTCAGATAGTCTTTCCAGACAATCATGGGAGTGCCTGAAGACATGTGTCTATGGCAGCATTAAGAAAAGGCCATTAGACTAGAATGTATATGCATATATAGAGATGTGTATACATGAATTTAAACATTAGAATGTCTGATTGATGCTTTGAGAAGACCTGTTCACACAATAGTAAAGATAAGTATTTAGGTGGAATGTGCAAGATCTTTCATAGGATAGACAAAGTGTATGAAGAGATAAGCATGAAGGAATGAAACAGGTGGAAACACTCAGACCAATAGACACTAAAATGGCATTTGGTCTCTGATGAGACACATTCTTGGCCTAGACTTCTGCTGCAACTCAAACATGTGCAATTGCACAACTAGACTGGAAGCAGTTCTTTTTGTTATTTTCTCTGTGTGTTCTGTATTGAATAAATTTATTTTCATAGCTGAAAAAAGAACATGTGACTTTTTTCAGAGGCCTGCAGTACACATTTTGAAAGGTGGTTAATGGACGTCTGGTGAAATTGTGCTCACAGGCACAAACTAGCATATGTATTCTACAGCATTTTGCTTTTGTATTAGCTGAACCCATTTCAGACCATGCAGAACACTGTGAAAAGATTCAGTTGGAAAAGATGAGCATTTTTGACAGATTGAGCATAAGGCAGTCATCTTGGTTATTTCTCCATTCTCAAACCTCTATAAGAAGCCTTCAATTCCAGAAAGTCTAGCATTTACTGAGATTTAAGCCTCCTTTTCCCTTTCTTCAACCAGGTTTACAGAGAAGTTTTCAGCACCTGCCAACACAGAATGCTAGTCTGACCTTCTGATCCAGGATTTGGGTTCTTTTACTGTAGATAAATTTGGCTTTCTTCTACGAGAATCTAAGAAATAAGTATGAATAATAAATGATCCTCCTCTAACATTCCAGGTGACTGTTGCAGGACAGGAAAAAAGCATTAGGAAAAAAAAGTTAGCAAAAGAACTTGAGAAAAGTGATATTTTATCCATGTGGTCTCTGCTTGATTTGCTACTAAGCAGAAGGTTATATAGTTTCTGGAGATTTTATTGCATTTGAAAAGCAGTATTTCCACATTCCCCGAAATCTCACCTAGGAAACCACAAAAGTGTTGAGTTGTTGTATTACCTTTGTCTAGTAAAGCTGCAAATTTGCATACTGCAATCAAACAGGATCTGGGAAGGAGATTATAGGCTATTGCCAAAAGACTTAAATTACATGTAAAACAGTAATTTAAGTAAACAGTTCTCACAGGTTTTTGTGATAATGTGCTTTCTTTTGCATGTGATGCATAACGGAAGTGAACCTAATTGACAGGTGGATGTATCCTCAGGTTGCATATTTCAATATTCAAAACTTGACCATATCCTAAATATTGCATATCTGAGCAATATATTTCAGTTCCTATTGACTTCATTGGGAGTTGTTAATACAAAGCAGTCTGCAAGATCGAATGCTCTGAGCACTTCAAAATCATGAATATGTATCACAGCAGGCTATTTTACACTGGAATATAGAAGTTAATTCACCCCCCTGAAGAAGGCTAATTGTCTGAAAAGACAAATATTTCAGCTTTTATTCCTCCTGGTAACTATGTTATCACTAGCTAGATCAAACATTCATAAAGAAAAGATATTTAAGATTGTTAGGGCAGGACAATATTGAAAAGAGAGGATGTGTGTATACAGAGAACGGCTGCCAGCTAAACAAGCAAGGGCAAATATAATCCCAAGGTTAAACTGACTTGGTTGCTACTGCAACCCTGATCTCCAAGTAAAATCAGCATATAAAAATATTAAACCAATATTCATTTGAGTGGGCAGGCAATTAAATAAAAGCACTATCTAGCAGCTATAATCACAGATTGGGTTTCACAATTCATCACAGGCCATGATGCAAAACCTGATGAATATTCCTCTAGTCTCTAATTTGTCCATTCAGATTACACATGCTCAAATGCCCCACTCCTTGATGCTTATGTTGGGGGAACCACAAGTTGTGTAAGAATCACAATATAAACTTCCATCATAATGGTATGCCAAAACAGCCAAATCCACATTTTTCAACTGACCAGAAAGTCTGGGTTTACCAGTCTGGGGACAATGACATAGCATAGAGTTCTTAGCAAACACATCTGATACTGGAAGATAGGCGAAATCATGTATGCAAACATCTTGTCCACTTTCCTGCATATATACAGTCTGCTGTGGCTCCCTAACCATTTCAGCAGATTTCTGCACTGCTTATGCAGCAAACTGATGCAATCCCTAGACAGATTTTATCTCCATTTAACAGGTAGAATTGATTGAGAGAAATCTTTAGGTATTGGAATTCCACACAGAAAAAGTCAGTAATTAAATTGGGTCAGCGTCAAACCTTTTTTAGGCTACTAAAAGTTATCCTTTACAATGCATTCATTCTGCTCTAGACCCCAGGTAAAGATTAGGGACTCTATGAATTAAGTGTGCCAGGCACTACATTGTTAAGACGTAGTTCCTAGGAGATTAATTCACACAATGGAGGAAACCAAGAGGGTGTGCACTCTTGTTCTGTCATTTCCCTGCCCCTCTACACCTGTGATCACTGTGCTTGAAACTGTCCTAGGGAAGATCATAAGCATTTTACCAGTTTTCTTGAAATGCCTGGACTCATGAAAGCAGCACAGACATTAAGGTTAATTCAGGCAACTTCGAATGACAGAGCTGTGTAAAAGTCAAAGTATTTTTTTCTTACAGTGGGAAAAAAAAGGGCTTTCAAAAATATGGGATCTCAGTAGTCTGGCTTCACAGATTGGGAAATCAAGCAATGATTGGCAAGTATGTATAAATATTTGTGTGGTAAAAATATGGCAAAGTTATCAAATAGACTGTGGTGATATGCTCATGTTAACTGTCTTCTGGAATACAGAGAAATTATACAGCATTCTTACAGAATGGTGACCTCTGTAGTCTTGAAAGTTTACTTTTTTGTTAATTCAATGCACTCTATTGTGTCATTCTCCTACATATGGAAAAAAGACAAACAAATGTGAAAAATAAATAGTTATATGTACAGCTCGAAATCTGGGAGCTGATTTCAAAATTCCATGCTAGATTTTGGGGTATTTTGAAAGGTAGCAAATAGTGTGTGAGCATTAGAAAGGAAAGCAAAGAAGATATGGAACAGATGGAAATTCTGAGTACTAGGAAACTTTTTTGGTAAAGTAGACAATACATAAAGGAACTACTTCCTGTAACACTTTAGCATTAATCTAGGAGGTTTATCAGTTTCTTTTGGGTAGAATCAGAAAGCCAACCAGTCCCAAATCAGTCAGTATATTAGGTAATCTAGGTTGTAAAAAAAGAACGCTCAGTGGCTTTTATCATAGACCTCTGAGTAATAAGTAGAGAAATAAGCAATCATTTATTTTGATAAGATTAAACAAATAAAGGATTTGAGCTACATTAAAGACAACATCACTAATGAGCTTTGCAAATGTGTTGGCAAAAAATAAAACTCACCCCTTCACCACAAGGGTATTTCTTGTTTGTGTGATAAATATGAATAGAGTTGATGTTTTAGGTCAGATGATTTGTTCAAAATACTAGAGAATGAGTACATCTGTACTGTGCCAGGTAGAGTTTCATCTGGAAATATCAGACACACAGAGCAGAGACATGGATTAGGAAGAGGTATGAGGAAGACCATGAAAAAAAGGCTGTCTGTAGGAAAGCTTAACATGGATTTCAGCAAAAGATTTATAGGAAAAGACATCTGAAAGAAAATGAAATTAGAATTTGTAGGAATTAGGGGTCCCTGTCTTCAAATATAAATAATATTTTATTTATATATCAGACAAAACCTATACTACTAGTTTTATCGAACAGATAACAGACAGCAATTTAGACTGTTTTCTCTACATCACACCATTCCTGGATCGCACTGATCAGTTGATCACATGGATCTTTTGGTATGTTATTTAATATATTCTCTTAGGAAAATCAAAGTCTTATTGCCACTCATTAATTTCAGACCTACCTTAAGAGCATGGTTTTTTTTTTTTCTAGTTTGATTCTATTATAACAAGAATATGTTGTATATTTCTTTCTCCGAAAGGTTATCACTTGTATTTTACTGCTTATCGCCACTCTTATTTCTAGTCTCCTTCTGGTATCTGTTCTTAGAACCTTCCCTCCATCTATTTAAGGTGATTTTTGTGAGCTTATGATTTCTTTTCCAGAAAAGGCAGGGGTAGGCTGTTCTTTGCTCAGAGTATTCAGGTGAACAGAGGATTGAGAACTGGATAGGAAAGATTTGTCACTGTAACTTTCTTTTTGTTTATAATATGTATGGCTCATTAGGAATTTTCAGCAGCAGGTATTAGGAGCCTGAGCTAAGTTGCTTTGTTGTGACGGGCCACTACAGTCACACTGGGTGATGTCTGATCTCTAATGACAGAAGCATGACTCTCTCGTAGGAGAAAAGTACACTGTAAATGACTAAGGATTTAGGTCTGCCACAGAGAAAAATTGACATAGGAAGTGGTGGCAGACTGAAAACCTAGTGGGAATTTACTACTAGATTTACCCAAAGCAACGTGCCTGAAATGATGGGATTTATTTTCTCTCTCCTCATTCATGAAGTGTAATTGCACATAATTTCACCAGGCAGTCCATCTCAATTCATTCAATCACTGCTGTGCCTGTATTGTATGGAAACACATACTCTGTTTTCTGAAGTGGTTTACTGCAGTATATAAAATGTACTCACATAAAAACTTGGAATAGCCCAACATAAAATGTATTTTCTGCAAATATCCATGCAATGCACATATACCTCTCTTGGAAAAAAAAAAAACCTAAGAAAGAGTATAAGAAGAAAAAAACTAATTCAGACTCAGGGAAACATTAATAGATATTATTTTGGTGCATTCACCAGCCTCTAGTGAGCGACATACGATGCATGCAGAAAGAGATGGAAGTAGACACCCTCTCTGCCCTGTTTCACCTAAAGTTTCAAAGCAAGTGGCAGGCCTATTGGACAGCCAATGCAACTCTCATTAGCAATACTGAAAAAATTCCAGCAAAAGACCATCTTTTAATTATTTTGTTTACTAATGTATATAATCTTTCCTTTTTAACCAACAATTGTTTTTTCAAGAAGAGCAGTGCTTTATTTCTCAGCTATACCCTATGACACCCTGATATATACAGAACAATTTACACAATGTCAGTAAACTACAGGTATTTCAGTCCTTCATAGATTGGTAGGCATGCTAAACTACCTACTTCTTTTTGTAATGTATAGCAAAGAAATTCTTTTTTTGCAGCAAAGAATTGCTGTTGAGTTCTCAATTGATGAGAACAATTTATCTCTACATATTAATGCCCAATAATTTTATGCCATTACTCCAAATAACTTACATTCTGCCATTACGTCATTGAAATATGACATCTTTGCAAGGTAAAAAATATCCTACAATGGCTCTTTCTCAGATATAATCTATAGGGCTAATGTTTGTAAACTCAAACATGTCAATAAATGTAAGTAAAATTATGCTGAAAGTAGAATTTGGTACAAACTTTAAAATCAGACTGAATGCTTTGCAAAGCCGACTTTTAAACATCATAAAATTCTGCATAATTCTGAAAATTCAGTTCCAAAATTCAAATTAAATGCCAAAGAATTTCATTAAGACCCCAAAGTGAGCTGGAAAATTAATAAGCATCAAGCATAGATTTTATTGAAGCATGACTAATATGTTCTTTGCAAGCTGCTTAAATAAGTGTTATTTCCTTATTCAAGATTTTATTTCTATCAACCATGCTGTGATCATTTGGAAACAAGAAGTATTTTTAGCATTTTTTTCTCTAAACTATTTAAAAATCAATTATATTTTTGCCTGAAGAAACAAATCTCAGAAGGATTTTTCTTCATGACTGAATTTTTCATGGATTCTGCAGAAGCTCTAATGGTCTGCAGCAATATTTTGACAGTCCATAACCAGCATGACATTTGATACATTTGTACTTTCTTTGACTGTTGCAGGATAACCAAGCAGCGAAAATGTAAAATTAATATTGTCTGTCATTAGGAAATAGATACATTTATAATTTATCATGACATGTCCCAGTAACTTCCTCCCTAACAGTTTACCTGATGAATAAATTTTTTATGTAGCCAGATGGCCAGAGCTTTCCTTGCTTTAACTCCAGAAGTATTACAATCAGCAAAATACTCAGTGGAAAACATTCTCTCTAGAGGGTCCGAATAAGGATGCTGCCCCCATTTCTCCCTTCTGTTTACAACCTCTTATAACTGGGTCCTTACATGTCAGAAAATATGGAGGGAAAGGATTTTTCTGACAGTGCTGGAGGGAAAAGGAACACACCCACTGCAGTCAGCAGACTTGCTGGCATTAACAGCTCCAGCATGGGAAAAACCTACCATGCCTGCCTGCTGGCCAATAGAATTTACCCCTGTAAAGTGATAGTAGTCTTGGAGAACTTTGGACTGAGCTGTTTTCTCCCTCAGTGCATGTCCTCCTCTAACTTTCCCAAATCTGCCCAGGGCTATGTTGCTGTATGTTTGTTTTGCAATTTCTGTGTGAATATGTACATGACATAGGGGTGGATTTTGGGGGTGTCATCCTGTTTAGTAGGACAGAGAACATTCTCAGTGCCTAAGTGCAATGGATACACAATTAGCTGATGCACCCTTCTGTTTAACTCGCAGAGAAAGGATTTCTCTCTTCCCCCATCTTTCCACCTATCTTCCTGTATTTCTACTGCATTTAAAACAGTAGATAAATACTAGGGAAAAAAGTAAAAACTGTGTCAAGTTTAATAAATTTTTTGAAGAGAACAGAAAAGTCTGAGGGTTCAAAGTTCTTCTAAAACTCTTGTTAATGTGTTAGACTTCAAAGATAATGTTGAACTGTGTGATGGGATTTCTTTTCTAAGAATGTATTTAATTTCTAGGACTCTAGGTAAGAGTGGTTTGATCATAAATTCAAAGAGCATATATACATATATTCATATTGTATCTTAGCTGGTCTTTTTAACAGCAGAATAATTACCTATACAATGTACTTTATACATATTCCATAGCAAACACAAGTCAAGAGACCTGAGCCCTTCTTCAGGCTCTTCTGGTGAGGAGCTTTAAATCTGTGGAGCGATGGTTAGATGTTGCTGTGCACTCTGTGGTATAAGGATTACATAGGGACAGTTCTGTTTCCAGAGTCCAGGAACCACTGTATATTTTCATAATTAGAACTATTAATTCCAAATATGCATTTTGTCTCACTTAACAAAGAGATTGAAGCTTTGATCCTGAAAATACTAAGATAGCCTCTTAATTATTTACAGAAAACAATACAGTTGGACATGCCTAACACCTCAAATAATCCAATAATTATTTCTGTTCTGTAATTGAAAGAAAAAGGTCAGTGATGTGTCCATTCTAAATAATATTGGAAAGAAGCACACAATTCACAACTCAAGATGGAAAACATTGCATAGTATAATCAAATTCAGGAAAAAATTTTAAAATATATAGAATCTAGGAGAGCACTTTCTTGGACAAGAAATTAGTGAGCACAGTTTATTGCTGTCCCAAATAAATGTTTCTAGTGCTGTGTTGTGGCAAAAAGCACTACTGAGATCTTTGAAGACACAGAAAAGGAATCTCCAATAAAAGTCAGGGAGAAATTTGCCACTTTGTACAGCAGGATTGTTTGTATCTTCATTCTATAAGAGAGAGCGATTAGTAAACCTAGCTTTTTTTAGAAGGTTCTGTCCTACAAAGATATGTTAAGGACCTCAAAGGGTGAAAATATCAATTCTGAATCCAAACCTTTGGCTTGTTTCTTCATGGAAATCTCTTCTGACTTGGCACTAGTGGTTATGTTTCCCATACATTTACTCATCTTTCCAAGAGGTGACATAATTATAAGAGTTAAAGAACTCAAATGGCAGAAAGCTGAAGGAACAAGAAGGAAGTAGGGAGAGTAGGAAAGAACAATTTTAGTTTTTCAGAATTATCATACTAGGAAAGAAAAAGAAAATAAAATACTTCCAACCTATAAAAAGACTGATGAAAAGAATGCTGTTTCCCATAAGCAAATGCTGTTTTGTAAAGAACAGCACTTTGGTGCACTTGGAAAAGATTTTTTGTAGCTGCAATGCAAATTTTGTTCCAAAAGCCAAGCTTGCATCACTGTGCAGTTTTCATTAGACAGTACCACTGAGTAAATGAATTATCAAGGGCCTAGTGTTCAGTACGGTGGAGTCTCCAAAATGGTGATTGAAGTACTGTGATCTGAGGTTCTCATCCTCTCCAAACTGCAGAGGTCACTTTCATCCTTATTATCTTCACATAACTGAACCAGATCCAACCATCATAATCAACTACTACGAACTCAATTGACTTTAGTCGGGGGGAAGCAGGGTCTGTACAATATAATTACATTTAAATTATTGTATATCTACAGCAATGAACAAATATTTGGCTTGAAGTAATTATGCATTTATTATATGTACAAAACTAAATCCATATTAACACAAACCACCTACTGTGGCAGTCATGCATATACAAACATTGGGGAAATCCTCCCTATAATTCAAATAGAAAATAATTCGATAATACATAAAAGAAACTTTTACTCAGCTGTTGGTCCTCAACTGCTATCACATTTTTTAATTTTATATGGGAAACCACGCTACTTTGTCATGAGCATCAGTTTCTGTATGTTTTTAATTGGTGTGTAGCCTATAATGCTACAATGTTGTACTCTAAATATCTGCTTTAGAATTTCTATTTTCCAAATTTCTTACCTTCCACGACTTTCAGAAATATTCAACAACTGTTTCTGAGTTGTGGAAGAATGAGGAAGAATAAAGTGAAACAATATCTTAAAAGATAAATGTGTTGGGGTTTTTGTTCTGGTTTTGGGTTTGATTCCTTTTCTTGGTGTTTTGTTTTTCATGAGCAACTAAAACCCACCTAAAATGGAGTTAGCATTCCATAAGAACCCATCTGGCTAGTAACGCTTGCTCCCCTTGCATCCCCTTCCCCACATCACAAGAAGCCTGGAAAAAAAACATCAGGGATTTGGCCAAAGAAATCCAAAACAGTTTTGATGTTGTGGCATGTTGTCATCACTTGAACATTCATAAACTTTGCTGCCGATACTTAAGAGCCATTGATTGGATTCATGTGGGCATATTGAAAACAACACAAATGAAGTCATGGGCAAGACCATGATGTAAGATGTACCTGACTTTACGAGTTTGTGTTACCAGTCAAAAGAAGCAATGACTTGTATGTCTCTCTTCTCTATGACCTGAACAGTCTCTGGTTATGCATCTGGAACAGTGGCTTAGAGGTGGTGCCAGGCAGAAATTTGAAAACAAGAGGATGGTAGCAGTATTGCATGTGAGTTTCTCTTCTATTATGTATTGTAAAAGATGCATTGCAGTTTTTTTGCAGCATGAGGGATCTCAAAATTGGGTAGCTGAATAATGAGTACCACTCACAGAAGCCAAGAAAGAAGATGGTGTAAGTTGCAATAGAGGTTTGAATTACTTTATGCTATCTTCTGCATCACTGAACAAGATGTTCAGAGTTTGTACGGTGGTGGAATCAAAAGAGAGAATATAACTCAGATGAATCGTTTGATCAGCTACTGAAAATGACTTGAGCAATCTCTTCTGGGATTCAAATTCAGCCAAGGGAAAGCTTGCTTTTTGAGTAGATTTATTAAGGAATTTGGAAAAATTGTGCATTCCTCTGCACAATCTGTGTGGGGTGCTGCTAATCTTGGCATGTTGTTGAGACAATTTGCATCTTAATTTGCATTTGAAGCACACAGAAAAAAATCCTTCAGAAAGCCTGTCTAAATAAATAATACAAGAGAGAAATAATGTACTCAGAATAACTGAAGACATCTAATTTTAACAAATCCTGAATCATCTAATATTTTTGCAAAACATTGAAAAGCATGCACATATATATACTTATGCACATTTACATGCATAGATTCCGTATTATGTTTCATTAAATACCTAAGTGTTTATATAAATATACAATATGCACATAAAACATTGCATATATTTTGCTTGCTTTTTTACTACTGGTATTTTAATATTGTTCCAACACTTTTGTTCCCATATGCAAGTTTTATCTCATGTAACATCTCTTATGACACAGTCTACCCTGCAAGATAAAGATATTACTTGCTACCTGACAGATGTGTTGGGACACTTTCATAGTCATTTCAGTGCCAATGCTAAAACTTACAGTGTTTCATGGGAACTTTTAATAAGTGAGCCATAAAATTACATGATATCCTAAATCCTTTTAAAGTGCTTCATTTTATTTATTTATTTGCTAAATAACAAATATCATAAAAGTGCACAGTAAACGGATTACTTCTCCTATGAGAGGCTTATCTCTTGGATTCTTAACTTGTGTTTCTCTAAATGCACAATTAGACTATTATATTCATGCAGGATTTTTCATCTGCTTTATTTAGAAGAAACACAGCTAAGCTATAAAATCTATGAGCTATATTAATAAACTGATACACATTATAAGGAAAAGCAAACAGAATCATCCAGGAGAATGAGAGACTTTTTTTTCCTCCAGCTTTTTCTTGTAATTTGATTTTGGGATAAAGTGATTTAGAAGCACTGTGGCAGGGTATTAGAGTTAAAAGGCTGTAGAAATAATGCAGGAGACAGAATATAGGCAAACACAATATGATCACATAGCAACCAAGCCTGATTAGATTTCATAAACCTGAGCATAATGTGAAAAAAGAATATATAAAACATATAATAGAAAATAATAATGTTAGAGAAATTTACAGGTGAGGCTAAAATAAGACACATCTTCAAAATTTTTGGAGGGAAAAAATACTGAACCCAGATGTCACAAAATGAATATAGAAAAGAACAGAAGTAATGCTGGCCACAAGGAAAACATTTCTTGTTCTGTGTCCCTGGAGAGCACGTATGATTGACTCTGTAATAACCAGAGAAAAATATCCCCATAGAAAGAGTCAGACATATTAGTGATTGGAAACAGGCAATGTGTGCATCCTTCCTGTCTCTGGTTGTGGACTCAGACTCTGGCATCCTTATTTAAAATACATTTGTCCTACATGGTGCATTTTCTGCTGGTGTACAATCCTCATCAAATTAGCTTATAGACTGACTTATTTATGCTTTAGAAGAAACTTGAAGCTTTGCCCCATACATATGTGCAAGCTGATTGTTACATCCTGACTGGTCTAGGACCTTCAGAATTGATGTTGTGTACAAAGCAAGAGAGAAGCATTCATAGCTCTGGATATGGATTCTTCTTCTATTCATATATTCCTATTTGACTGGCTGTTTTTCAATTTAATTCCCAGAACTACTGTGTCTGGATAGTGGTGATTCCCAGAAACATATTTCAAGGCAAGGCAAATCAATGACTTGATGGCTGAAATCTAATTTCTAGTAGTTGAGTGTAGTATAGAACCAGAGTCGTACAACTGAGAATGATAATGTAATACAGAAAAAATTAAGCGGTGAGGGTAAGGGGAGAATATGTCTCCAGACGACACATGATAGCATAAATATCAAAATTAAACATGAATTCTTCTTTCAAGATTAAAAATTTCTTATTCTAGAGTCTGCATTTCAGATAAATGAAATTCCATTTATTTCAATAAAAAAATTCTAAATTTCTTTTTCAGCTCTTATGCTCATGAATTTCAATAATAAAACCTAGACAGACATAATCTAAGGGTATGAGAACACTATTTCTTTCCTGAAACTGCCTTAAAAATTTACATTTGCAATCATTTTTTATCTTCCTCTATTGTAAAAATACCCTTCTATGTTAATGGCATAGTAGTAGTGTTACAAGACATTTTGTAACACTGTGGTAACTATGTTTAATCAAAAAACTTATATATAGTCTATATAAATAGACTAACATTTATAAGTGCATTTTTTCCAACTCAAAGAAAACCAAAAGCCTCTCTTTTCCCTAAAATAATGCTACTCTGGGATGAAAATGGATACTTCAGCCATCCAAATTGTAGTATATTAAAATTCAGTATCTCAAATCATTAAAACCAATTAATTGAATAAACCTCAAAATTTGTTTTCAAATTGATCTAGTAATAGCTTACACAGTACTGCTTTTACAAAAAGGTGATATTTACTGAAAAGCAATTGTAGAGATTCAGAACTTTTCTGGGATTAGTGCACATCTTAAAAGGGATTAACTAGAATCTTGAAAAGCATTCGATAACCTTGGCACATTTAACATCATTACAATTATATCATTGTTCAGGTTTATCACACTTTATATTTCAGAATAATTTCCCATCTCCTGTCTTAACATCATATAAAAATTTTTTTTTCGCAAACATGCTCATCATCTTTATGACAAAAGGCATCATAATGACATGATTAAAAAGTACCATTTCTATTTCATTAAATCAAATCTTCAGTTTTTGAAATATTATTTATCTGTAGCATTGGGGACTCAATCCTAGAATCTGTGTTTGTAAGCAACTTCAAAACTCTAGCTATTTTTCCAGGGATATTTTTCAGTGTTTTGAGGTTTATGACATTTCTAGAGACTGATTTTTCTGTATTTGTCTTTTTTTTTGTCTTTATCTTCAGAATATGCTGCTAGCAGAGCACTGCATAGTAAGTCCACCATGCCTAGAACTCACACCAGTTCTGTGCTGATGTTTCTCTCTCTTCTGGGGGGTGGCAGGAAGCAGCGGCCTCACAAAACGAGGTCTCCCCAGCACGTATCTCCACCAAGTCCGGGCCGGGCGGCCCCCGGGGTGCGCTTAGCGTGGCATGGGTCTCCGGCCACAGAAATTCTAGCAGGAAATGAAGTGGGACGAAGGAACGAACCTGGACTCATCTCTGTTCTGGCAGGGAGGTTTATTTGGGGTAATGGGGAGAGGGGTTGCAGGGGAGGAGAAGCGGGGAAGGACAGACAGGGATCGGATAGGGGCTGCCAGCCTGAAGATAAGACCAGCCCCTCCCAGACCCAGGCGCTGGCTTTTAAGGGGAAAGGAAGGGGGCGGGGGCTGGTTCTCTGAGAGCCAGTCCCAGGAGAAGGAAGGGAAGATTGACAAAAGGGGTACACACCAATAGGTTTTCAGGTACAGCAGAGCATATTTCAAAATGAACCAATGGTATACAGAGCAGGGAAACAAAGGGAGCACATGGAACCCCAAAAACCACATTGCTACACTGTTTGGCAATGAGTCACTTCAGAAGACACATACTTTAACACAATAGATATTCCTTGATATTACCAGAAAATATTTATGAAATGTTTCTGTGGTATATGTGTGTGTGAAGAATTAGCTTTTACCTGTTTTTTTCATGGATGACATAAGGAATGTGGCATTGTGAAGCATTCCCTAAATGATAAGCAGAAACTCTTTTATTCCAGGTGCTAAATGGTGTACAAAGAATTACCATTATTTTCTATTATACAGGAATGTGCCAGTATTCAAACAAAAAGTTCTGAAATGGAACAAGTAAAATTTGGGACTGACTCCCAAAAAGCAGGTAAAATATTCAGACATTCTATAGAAAACATGCCAGGTACTATTCTGACTGATTCATAGGAAAAAATAATCTTTTCTATTAAACCTCTGGGTATAGTCAAAAATCAAAAGCCCAACAAATCAAGTATTTGAGCATTCAGGAAAGAAAATATTCTTCATGCAGTAGTACCAAGGAAATTGTTATTTTCAGAAGATTTATCTCCATGCCACTCTTACAAAGACCAATATAGATTCTACAGAAACCATGCTTTAAATATTTATTACAAAGAAGACTAGAAGAAATGGGAATACCACATATTCACAATTGCTGCTACTACTCATACTAGCTATAATGATATTATTAGTGCTATTTATAAAATAATGGCACTCAGAGAACCAAATATTAGGGCCAAGATGTTCTACCAAACGTCCAAACTATCTGTTCAAAACACATTCCAGAGGCATAAAAAGCCAATCAAAGAGCAGAAGTAGCAAAGACCTGAAATAAATTAATCTCTAGTATGACATCAGACAAATAGGCTGTTCAGGGCTAGAAGATGGTCTTTGTGAAGTTCTGCTTAGCCAGTTGTGCAATGGACATTGTGCTGCTCTAGTTTAGAGATATTAGAAGCTCTCCATGACTAAATTTTTCTTCAGTTTCCTGTACTAAAAGAATAATTTGGAGTCCTTAAAACTTTTATTTTTATTATTTTACTGGTGAAGGGGTAGTTGGGAGAACAATGAGCAGTTGATGATACACTGAATAACTACGATATTTGGATGGTGACAACAATATTTTCTGTGTCAGAACCAAAACAGTTTTTTCACTGCTTAAAAGCTGAGACAGCTGAAAAAATGAATATAATAATGCTAAGATTATATTTCCTTTTAAGTTGGGTATTTACAATTTTCTATTTGGAAGGTATTTAAATTACATGATTTTGCAGGAGTCAATGGAAAAAAATAATTTTATTAACTTGATTCATCATTATTCATTCATTTATTTTCCCAAAATTTTTAATTAAACAAGGCTTCATGGCCACTATCTCATCTTTCCTTTCAAACCTTTTTATTTGTTCTGCATTTGTCTCAGAATACTGGAACATTACCTAATGAATAATACAATAAAATCTTGCAGATACTATGATCTAACACCTCATCAGTAAATGATGCATTATTGCACCTTCTGAAAATTGCAAAGATGACTACAGGAAGGATCATTAAAATTCTGCCATTTTCTTCAATGGAAATGCAATCAAATCTCATGCATAAATTTTCATATTATCAGTTTGTATGGGTCTCCCAATGCTGTTTTAATTTTGCAATATTGATTTTAAATGATAGTGGAAAAAAAAAAAGAAAGAGCAAAAATAATGGGTATTATATTGCCACTGTTGTAAGAGCTTCTATGCCGTCATTACAAAAGTAACTTGTGGCAGTGATTTTGAATACAAACAGTGCTGCACCGGATGATACATACGCTGTACAATTACTATCAACCATTAACCTGTTAATCTTACTCTAAGATACTTTTTAGCAAGACCATTATGTATTAATTCAGTACGTCTCACTTCCCAGGTTCTTCAAAGTCCATATATTAATATTTAAACAGTTTGATAAACACTGCACTTTTAGTGTCCCACTGAATTTTTTTATTGAAGCAATGTCCACATTACTGAATTGAACCATAAAATTTTAGTAGTCATATCACACTGTTTATTTTGATTTTCTATATTAAAGAAAAATAAATACACCTGTGCACTGTTTTAGATATTTTGACATAATTAATTTATAGTATATTAAATCAGAACACATAATGATTTAAAATAATTATTTAAATGGCAACATTTCAGAAACTCCTTTCCTGGCTCTCTAATGAAAGATAGTAAAAACAAGTACTGACTCTCAGTACTGACCTGAGAGATGTACAGAAGTATTTTAATCTATTTATGAGCCATCTGTTTAAAAAGAACTATAAGAAGAAATATTTTTCTTCACTTTGATTCACATAGAGCAGATCCTGTCCTTGCATACACATAGGCTCAGTTATTAATATGTTGAGCTAAAGTAATTGCTTTTGAAATTATTGGTTTTGGTCCAGAATTTTGTGAATAGTGTTCTCAGTGCACCTAAAAAAACCCAAACTTAAAGTTCAAGAAAAATTCAATAAATTTAAATTTAAAATTTTTTAAATTAAATTTAAATTTAATAGCTTTAAACCTCACTCAGCATAAACCTAGAAAGATATTAATCTTTCTTAAAAATCCACATTTAAAATATTGATATGAAAAAGACTGATTACTAATCACCACTGCTAACATGTCTTCCATTACATTCAATATTTTGAAGATATCACTGAACAGATATTGTCAGCACTTAACCTGCTACCTGGATGGCATTTGCCACAAAGAAATTAGTCCTTCACGGTATGAACCTGTTAGAAAAGAAGAGTCTTCATGCAGAATAATTATATAGTCAGAGCTTCCTCCTGGTATTTCTTGGATGAACTCCTTCTATCAGATAAATTGATGAGATGAAGACAAAGTAAAGTGATAATCTGTGACTTAGTGCAGAAAAGTTAAAGATATAATTTTCATAATGTCAGTGTGCCATCATACACTTCTTTGATCCAGTAAAGCTAACGTGCTAGATCTTGGTATTTAATTCAGCTGCTCTTTGTCCTGCCACAACCTATTACCAACACCATTTGTACTGCAACCCCACAGAAATGCATGTGGTTTCCCTTGAGTAGCCATTCACAACCTTTGATTTCACACTCTATCAGCTTTAGATCAGATATATTTCCCTGAGTATGGGGCTGCCGTTTTGATAGATAACTCCTGCCTTGGAAAGTCTTCGTTCCTGAATCAAAGCCCGACAGCTGGGTTTGGGCCAGTTCTTTTTTTGCTGTATACATTACTGGAAGAAATTCAGGGTCACTTGTCAAAGTACTGTTCCTTTGGGTAAAGGAGTGGCTAGCCACCAGCTTTCTGCTGTAAATGGATTGTTTAAAGCCATTCAATGGTGATGTCAGGGAGCATGCTCTGAAGAGATGGGCTGGATTTTTTTTTTCTGGAGTAAAACTGAAGATAAAATTATGAGTTTCTTTCCAATAGAAAAAATGCAACTACACATATGAACATTGACCTGAATGTCTGTCAAAGCACAAGTTCCCAGTGCTAAGCTCCCATGTTTTAAGCATCAGCTACTAAAAAACAATCTCTTCATGTGACCTAGTATTTGTCTACTTGGAAAACTGATAAACAAGATGAAAGCATAGCTGGAGGTCTGAATCCAATTTTGAGTCTCTAAATCCAAAATGTTTGGTGGAATGTAAAATGCATGATCCAAGATGAAGGAAACACAAACTGTAAGGAAAGAATAAATGGACTGTAATTGTTCTGAGAGAGAAACAAAAACGAAGAGGCAACATGATTACAGACCTCAAATGCATGGAAGTTTTCTGCAAAGAGGAAAGGAACTGTGAACATGAAGAACAGGTTGCTTGGGAAGTCTCTTCTGATGTGCAGTGAAGGCACCATGGTTTGGAATGTAAAAAGAAGCCCTATATCCTGTCAGAGGGAAGAGCAAAGCACATTGCACAAGTGGGAGGCCTTGCACTGGGACTGGTTACTGCAGTTCCTAACAGCAAGAGAAGGGACAGAGAGAAGTTCATCTGATACACAGGTATATCATAAAGAATCAGCCTGTCATTTGATTCCTGCTGTCTCAGAAGGAAAGAACCCTGCAATTTCTGTCATGATGGGAAATCACCTAAAATAAATTTTACCCGCCGTGCAGCAAGCATAAGAAAAGGCAAGTAAAAGGGTTACAAATTTTGTAAATTTTTTGCACCAGACCATTGTTAACAAAGTGCAAGCAAACATTTCTCACCAATCTCACTTCAACAGCTGATCATGCCTTTGAGCAGGGGATTTTCATAAATAAACTTTGGAGAACCCTGCCAAAATTAGGATATAATGTTCTTTAGATCACACAAAATAGGAGGTTCATAAACATGACTGATCTTTTTATGTGATGCATTAATCTAATAAATTGTGAATTGAGAGTAGAAGAAATCAAAATGAAAAATCTGGGGATACTGAAGGTTCTTACATATGGTACCTTAGACCCCCCCACACCTGCCATCTGGAACAAAGCTGTCTCTGTAAAAGTTTTATTTTTGATGCCTCAGTCTGTACTTTACATTTTGACCCTTACAAAAGGGATGAAAGTATGACCCGGAGCCCAGACGTTAATGCTCTTAGGAAGCTGGTTAATCCTTTGTAGATGAGAACTGCACCTGTCAACATGACCTCTAAAACATCCGTATGCTTCAGTCCTGCACGAATTTAACCATTATCTAGAAAGGCAGAAAAGATTTTCATGCAGCCACCCAACCTTATTGCTTGAGTTCTTTTAAATACTTATCTTGTATTCAAAATACAATTCATACTTTAATACCAATATTTGACTTCTAGATTTTACTAATAGTGAGAATTTCAATGGTAACTTGAACAGAGTTCGCAGCCAGTTAAGAATACATATTGGGGAGGAACATGACAGTCTAGCTGTTTTACTTATGTTATGTTAAATGCCTGAGGATAATATATTCTCAACATTATGCAGAGTTGTCAAAATAAAAAAAATTCACTGGTAGTGAGCAACAGTCAACAGCTTCATATGCGTATTTTAGAATTACTTAATTTCACACAAGTTTTCCTTTTTTTCTTTGGTCTGGCTGGGATGGGGTTAACTTTTCCCACAACAGACCTCTCAGTGATGTACTTTGTAGCTAGAATGGTGTTGACAACACACCAACGTTTTGACTACCGCTGAGCAGTGCTACCAAGCTTAGAGGATGTCCCTTCAAATCACCTCCCGATCCCTCCAAAAAAAAAAGGCTGGAGGGACACAAGACTTTGGGATGGGCCATAGCCAGGAAAAAGGATCCAAACTCACCAAAGGGGTATTACATACCATGTAACATTTTCTTAGCAATAAAAAGTAGGAAAAAGAAGAAAGGGGATATTTGTTATTAAGGCATTTGTCTTCTGAAGAAACCACAACATGTACCAGGGCCCTGCTTCCCAGAAAACGGCTGGACTATACCAGCTTATGAGAAGTAGGGTATAAATGTGTCTCTTTTCCTTTGCTTCTGTGTGAGGCCTTTGCTTTGTTTAACAATCTTTATCTCAACCTAAGAGTTTTTAATTTTATTTTCTTCCCCTGTGAGGAGGGAGAGTGAGAAAGTGGCTTGGTGAGCATCTGACAGCCAGCCAAGATCAACACACTACAGTCTTTCTTTGGCACCCAGTGTGGAGCTTTCAAGGGATTTGAGATAAGGACAGAAACTGGGAGAAGTAATGGGCAAAACATGGACTGAACCTTGTAGGAAATTTTTGTTGTTCTGATTGTAGTGAAGGGATGATGTCTTTTTCAGTGTTACATTGAAGTTATTTTGATTTTTGTGGGGGGAATTCTTTTGTCAATGTAAGTGAAGTTTTTAAAGATTGTACATCATGCTATGAATATATTTAAATAATTCTTAAATATGTGATTCACAGTTCCAAAGAATTGAATGTTTTTGGTTTACATGGAAAGGTTGTGGTGGTGGAAGGGGCTGCAGGGTTGGTTTCTGGAGGAAGACATCAGACGCTGCCCCAAGCTATAAAGAGCCGGTTCCAGCCAGCTCTGAGATTTCTGTGTAGGTTACTGGAATCAGCATTTCGAACACATACTGTTTTGGGTTGACTTTTCCAACCATTCAAGATATGGGAATGACATCACTCTAACCCTGGTAAAAGAGATCCATGGATAGTTACTACATTTTTAAAGTAAAAGTATGTTTTATTTCTGTTACCAAACCATTTAATATTGAAATGGTCAGATGCCTTGATTCCACTTTCCATATCACTCTTTGAAGGGGAATTTCATTCCAGTAGATGAAGTGCTTTGCACAAGTTATGTATATGACTAGGAATAAATGAATGATTATGAATGAAATGACAGAGCCATTGAGGAGCAAAAATTGTTTTTTATCAGTCAGATGCAAAAGTCCATTATGGTAACAATTTTCTTAAATACTACTTCTTACTTAGTGGTCCCAGCACCAAGCCTAACAGTGTTCAAGAAGCATTTGGGACAACACTCTCAGGCACATGGTGTGATTCTTGGGGCTGTCTGGTGCAGGGCCAGCAGCTATCTTTTGATGATCCTTGTGGGTCCCTTCCAACTCAGGATATTCTATAATTCTGAATCTTTTTTTATTTTATAGTAGAGTATTGCCATGAAAACTAAATACACTGAATTAGTTTCTAATGAATATTTTAGATAATAGGAAATTCTATCTGATATTAAAATAGATGTATAAGAACCTATTAAGAGGATCATTGCTCACCTATTGGTCATATGAAATACCAACCAAGCATATTAAATACATGTTAAATGTTATGTTTCTTAAAACAAAGCATAATTTGTTTCTACATAATAATTTTCTTTAGTCTATTTCATGTTTAAAAGTTCACATTGATTTAATTAAGAGGTTTTAAGTATGTTTAACAGAAACATCTAACCATTACAAAATTAATATCCCTTTATTTGTCTAACACAAAAGCAAAAATAATTTTAAACAGGAAGATCCCTGAAAGGGGTCTGTTTTACTTGCCGTAACCCACTGTTTTGAAAAACTGTTTTTTTCACCCACTGTGTGAAAAAAACTGTAGCAAATTATATATTGCAACAGAAAAAAATCAGACTATATTTCTGCCTTTTTGTTACACCGAGTCACTGTAATGTTAACAGTGTAATTCTGATTTCAGATGGGGCAAAAATATCTTTGAATTATGGATAATTTTCTATTCTTTTAAAAAAGTTTAGAATCTAATTTTTTCTTAAACATTGCAATATTATTCTCAGATCAATAGAATACTTTCCTATCGATCAGTGTAAATCTTTTAAAGACACAGTATACAAGATAAATAAGCATCACAGTTAACCCTATAATCGTTTTCTTCTTCATACTCTCTGGTCATAAATCCCTATGTCTGTTTTCACCGTACTCAGTATTTCTTAGAAATATTTCCTTTTACTTTCTCTGACTAGTCACAAAAATTTTAAAAAGTTTTACTATATAAGATTGTTTCTAAAATACCTGATATTTAGATTGAAATTTTTCTTCCATGAGAATTATTTTCACTATAGATAAATATAAGAATGCTCAAAAGTCCTTGAAAAAACAAAAGTCTCCCATTTATTTGCATTATCTTTGGATCAAAATTCAAGTCTTTAGAGGGCAAAAGTGAGATTGGATGTTTTGGTCTTTATCCTCACTTCAGTAAAATCAATGCATTTGCTAGGTGACGAACCAAACTAGTAGCATGAACTTTTAATCACAAAGTGCATTCCAGCTTAGGTTTTAAAACCTATCTTGGAAAGTTGATTCTTTTATTTTCTGATGTCCTGTTTGATCATCAGTTGAACAGCTTTATGGAGGCTCTCTTGAGTTTGAAGATTTGTCTTTTACGGTAATTTTTCTTTACAGTTAATATTAGACCCTTATTTTTATTCACAGAAGGTAATGAAATAGCAAAGATTGCTGATAAAATTACTGCTAGTACACCACATAATGGCTCTTATTGTCCTACTAAAATGCTTCAGCCATCAATCAAAGAGCAGAGCTACTGGCAGACTGGGGGTCTTGGTGGACAAAAAAGTGTCCATGAACCAGCAGTGCCCTTGGGGCCAAGAAGGCCCATGGAATCCTGGGGTTCATAATGAAGAGCTACAAAGATGGGCAGGGGTCTGGAAAATCTCTCTTATGATGAAAAGCTGAGGGAGTTGGGCCTGTTCAGCCTCAGGAAGAAGTTACTAAAGGGGAACCTCATCAATGACTATAAATATCTAAAATGTGGGTGTCAACAGCAGAGAACCAGGCTCTTCTTCATGCCAACCAATAGAAGAAGCAACAGGCAGAAACTGATGCACAGAAAGTTCCACCTGAATATGAGGAAGAAATTCTTTATTGCATGGGTGACCAAGCACTGGAAAAGTTTGCCCAGAGAAGGTGTAGAGACTCCCTCACTGGAGATATTCAAGAATCATCTGGATGCCATCCTGTGCCATGGGCTCTGGGATGACTCTTCCTTAAGCAGTGAGGTCGGACAAGAAGACCCATCCTTCCAACCTTAACCATTCTGTGAAATTTCTGTGCATTTCTCATATGAAAAATTAAGTTGCAAAACTCACACATGAAAGCTTTCTTACAGGGTTTTGTAGTAATTCTGTTTATAGGTCCTGTTGCAAATAGAGTACTGAAAGAATAAATCTCACAAATGCCTATAACATTTGTCTTCCCCAGCCACCTGAGGCAACTAAAAAATTCATGAACATAAGTAATATAATATAATTAGGAATTTATTTTGTTTCTTATCATGAGTACCACTGTAGTACAGGGAAAACAAGAAAAATTTCAGTTCACAATGCTCTGTTTTCATAAACTTCCAAAAATGGTCAGTACTGAAGGACTTCCAGGGTATGAAATTTTAGCTTGTGTTAAACTACTTGCCATTGTTTCAGAACAAAAATATGGATATTTAAATGTTCACATAATATAGTGTTGCTGAAACTTATAAAGATAAAGAATTGTTCTTAAATATAGAAAATAGTGCAACTGCTAAGTAATTGTGCGCCTTGTGTCACTAGACTGCAAATGCCACATCACCCATGTTTATCTCAAGGTAATCTCTTTGGATGTTTCACTCTGACTTTTCATTTTTACTCTGTTCCCATGTGTAGGCAGTGTTCTGTTCCATCCCAAAATTCAAAGGCTCTTTCTCTTTTACTGCCTTCTATTCTAGTCATGAGAGAGGGTGAGGACTGAGGGTCCTCAGAAGAACAGAGGCTGAAGTTTTATGTGATCCAGTAGCAGCTAAATGTCCTCATCTGAGAAGGAGAGGTACTGTCAAAAGTCTAGATATTACAACTGCCCAGTCTCATGAGGCGTGATAAGGGAAATTTATCTGAAAACAAAGTGTGATGAGAAAACCTTGTAGTCTCTGTGAAAATCTATGGTTTTGTAAGGTTTGTCTGACTTGGCAGTGAAAAAGCACCTCATTCAACTTTTTCAGAAGCCAAGAGCATGGCAGGATAAATTACACTCATATGAAAGCTCAGAGTGTGTCCAACAGTGCTGAGTCATTCAGACCTACATCAGAAGCAAGCGAGTTTCTTGGAAGCGTAGCTGGTGATACCTCTCACTAGTAATATCTGGAGGTCCTCAGACCTGAGCTGAGCTCAAGATCTTTTGTTCTGATGAATGATGTATTTAAATAAGGCAATGAGGTGACAAGGGGTAATATTAAGAAAAAAGAAGATACTGCAGTTCTGCTGGTAGAAAGTTTTTCCATTTCTGTCTTCTGATACTTTTTCTAATGAAAAAAATTGTAGTTATGATATGTTTGATTGTGTTCTTCAGAAACTACATAATTTTAAATTAAGTGTAATCTAGACTTTTTTTTCCTCAGTTTTTCTGACAAATGATTTTGGTACAAAGGAAAGATTTTTAATATTACAATTAACTTTCTCCACTAATTTCATCCTGAATAAGAGATTACAAAGAAAATTACTTCCCTCATATTCACATTTTGTGGCTATAACCAGTATTAAATAACCAGTATGTGAAATTGAATTAATCAATACTTGTGATTAATTGAAGTTTCATTTCTGTAACAGACTCATAAACTTGGAATTTAATGTTAAAAAGATAAATTATAATGGTAATATGAATTAATAATTTTTATCTTCATATAGTGGGACTGTAAAAACAAAAATACTGTTCTTAAAGAAAAAAGTTAAAACCTTTTTCATTAGTTTATGAGAATAGCAGTTTCCCTTTCAATTATCTCATTCCTGAACAGCAGGAACAACACAGAACCAGCAGGAAGGGGGGATTAAAGATAAGAGGATGGGAGATTAAAGATCAGAAAATGTATTGGTTGTTTTGAAAAAGAGACGCTGAAGGAACACAAATGCCCAAACACAAAGAAGCTAGACAGTAACAAAGAAAGAAAGAAAAAACATAAAAAGAAAACAAAACAAAACTTGTGGTCAAATTGAAGTTTAAATTGGCAGATTAAGCACTGCAAGGCCGTGTCCAGTGACAGTTCAGAAGGATGTGTTATGTGAAGAGGTGTATTTTGCTCACCAGTACAAACTGAAAGGTGATAGATGATCTTCATTTAAGAGTGGCATGATTGTGGTTTTAACTACTGTTTTGGTCTGAACTGGCTTTATTCTAGGAGAGCTCTCAGTGTCAATCTCTACAATTGATCTTCAACAGTTTGTTGTAGGATTGCTTTTATATAGAATATATTGAATATGATTTGCTTATCTATTTCTGTCTCTTCCTGTCATTTCTTCCTGCACATATTTCCTATTTTTTTCATGAAAAGCAGCTCACTTTTCGAAGTATCCAGTGTTTTCTTTAAATTAATACTGCTATTCCGCAGTCTATTTCCTGTAATGCACTTTTTTCCCCTGCTGCTTAGAAATCCTTTTTAAAGGCTTTATTTTAAAATACAAAGGATATACAATTATATAAGACATTAAAGGAAGTATTATGCATGCAGAAAATGAAAACTTCAATGATCAAACTCTGTCTTTCACATCCAAGAGCAGAATACTCCCCACAGCGCTTAATGTTTCATGGTAAATTCCAGATTTAGTACACGGGTTTTTTCTACTGTTCCTAAAAACACTAGACAATTTTTAGGTGGCAAAGCTCTTTCTGTTGTTTTTGGTTGGTTGGTTAGTTGGTTGGTGAGGTTTTTTTGCTTGTTTGGGTTTTCTTATTTTTTTATCTTTTCTGATTTTCTATATGAGCTAAAAAACAGGAAGAGGTTGGAAAAGATCAGAAAGATCACTGATAATTGCTGCCATCAAGAGGGAATCAACACAGAAATTTAACAAGAGTGAGTGCATGCAAATTGGCTCACGGAGAGATCTCAGGGTTTGGGTCAATGTCAAGTGGAATATGAGTCAGCAGTGTGCCCTGATAGCCAAAAAGAGCCAACCCTTTCCTGGGATGCATCAGGCACAGCATCACCAGCCAGTCAAGGGAGGTGATTGTCCAGCTGTACTCTGCACTAGTGGAGTCCCACCTTGGCACTCCCTGATGAAGTTTTGGGCATCTCATTTTAGGAAGGTTGTCAAATTATTCGAGTGCCTTGTAGAGAGTGGCCAAGATGATGAAATGTCTTGAGGACAAGATTTATGAGGAGTGGCAGAGATCACTCAGGTTGTTCAGCTTGGAGAAAAGAAGGTGAGGGGTTCCTCATCATAGTCTACAATGTCCTCAAGAGGGACAGCATTAGAACACAAGTGAATGGAATGAATCTGTATCAGGGGAAATTCAGATCAGACATTAGGAAACGATCCTTCACTGGAAAGTAGTTGGTCACTGAAGAACCTCCCCAGGGAAGGGTCACAGCCCCAAGCCTATTAGAGTTCAAGGAGCATCTGGATGATGCTCTTAATCACACATTTTAAATTTAGGCAGTCCTGCAAGGTGCAAGGAGTTGGACTTGATGATAATTATGGGTCCTTTTGTACTTGAGATATTCTCTGATTCCATGAACTGCTTATCTTGACTTGGGTTTACCAGCCATTGGGCAGGCTGTTTGATACAGTAAAAGAAGAAGGTTTTAAACTACTTCCATTGCCTAACAAGTGCAGAAGGTTTTATTCTCATCTAGGTGTCATTGCTTGAGGTTTTTGGTGGCTGCTTCTGTCAGAGGTTGCAGTCATGACACTGGACTACTGTAGAAAGAGATCTTCCTCTTTAATATATTACGGTTCCAAAATCCTGGATATAAACTTTTGATGAGTTCAGTTTAATGTTTTCATTGTGGTTTTCTTTTCAATTTCTTTGCTGTTTTAATTATTGTATAGTTACCACAAGTATTGTACATTGTACAATTCTTTTTTTAACATAGTAAATGAGGGCATTTCTTTAATATCTAATAGCAATTTTAATAAATATTTTCTAACAGCTCTTCCATTTTAAAATGTTTAATTCCTGTGAAATTGATGAGTCTTCTTAAACATTTCAATCTCAATTTTATATTTACTAATAAAGGACATAATAATTACCTGTTTTTTCTACTAAATACAAAAATCTGGGCTTGAGTAAAACTATTTACCATATAGAGTGAAATCAAAAATAAATAATTTAAATATTTTATGTGCTTCAATTTTCATAATTTAAGGTTTTCATTATAATCTTCTAGTCAACGAGTTTCAAAAGCACCTCAATTACCCTTAATTACATTTATTAAAAAAAAGCTTTTATTTCATAAAAGCTTTTTAAAAAAATTTTCAAAAAATTTCATAAAAGCATTTTCAAAAAATGCTTTTGTAAAGAAATTCAAAAGCATAAATTTTGTATTCATAAGTTTTGTATTTATTCTCCTAGATTACGTAATTTTCTTAGCAAAAAAATTAATTTCTTTGTAAGCTGCTTCTTACTTCAGCAGTGAGTGCTTTTTTATGTAATACCTCTTCACAATTTTAAACTCGTATTTTATTCTTTGATAATATATGGCAAGTTCTCTAAATATTTACAGCTATTGAAATGTTTTTCTATGTTAAAAATAAGAAACCTTCATACTTCTTTCAATAACTATTGAATTGATACTTGCTGGACTTTGCTAATCTCTTATTTTAGTAGTATATATTTAAGCTAAAATGGAATTCTGAATTTATGAAAGCAAAATCTTTGCAAAATGTTTCTAAATGCTTTGGAAGCATGAGCAAGCCTTCCTAAGTCCTATGGAAATGTGGAAAATTTGACTAAGCATATGGGCACACTGATCACCTAGCATTGCCATAGGGGTACCTTGTTTTACTGGTTTATGAAGGCAGTCACTGACCCCTTAGGAAAAAAAAGCAAGAAATAATTATCTGTTGCTTCAACAGTTGCACTTTCCAATACTGTTTGGATATAACAAATGAACATTAAAGATGTCTTACAACTTCAGTGGATCTCAGTGATCCAATTTTTTTAATGACTTGCTGACCATTTTTTTTAGAGTAGTTAAAAATGAAAAGAAATTAGTGAGAGGATAGAGGCAACATGCAATCATAAAAGAATATTTGCTGTGGTAGTACTCTAAGAAGCATATCTGGACAATTTGACATAATCACACAGTGAATTGCTGTGTGTCAATCTTTATTGTGTTATAAATTAAATGATGGAAATTTTAAACAAATGGTTTTTAAGACTGATACCTATTTGGAACCATATGTGTCTGCTGTGAAAGGCAAAGTAAAGAAATCATTATTTTAATGCAATTACCATTTATTCAGAAGTAATGAATGCAATAAAAGAATTATGAAAAGAAAGCACTCAAAGCAAGTAATTATTGTGGCAAATAAACACTGAGTAATGCATACATATTTTTTTTTCTACAGGAAAGATATGGAAACTCAAGAATAGATATTTTGATATTTTAATTAACTTTTTCATTAGAAAATTTGCAAGCAAAAAGAATCCCGCTTTTTTCCCCTGTATTAGGAAAGGAAATTATGTCTTGAAAATGAAGGAGATGATAAAGCTTAATTCAGATGTTTCCTTTGACGAGTTCTGATTTGGTTTTAGATTTTTCTTTATTGTTTCAGCTGCAGATCAAAGAATAAGCAGAGACACCACCGTTCAGTGCCTATACATACCAATCAAAGAATCCATTTTCTGTAATTTTGTACAAAGTATTATGAAAAATAGTTACAGTAGAACTTTGTTCAAGATCATGTCAAACAAATGAAGTCCACACCAAGATCAGCCACAATCTATACTATCACTGCTGGCCAGTTCCAAACAAAAAAAGCTCCAAAACCAAAACATCCTTAGCCAGCAGCAGAGCAATTTTATACCATCTACCACTGCATTTAAGTACATCCACTACTTAAGTACAACACTGCATCCAGCTATGAAAATAACTTTCTCTGAGCCAGGATCTTGGACTGGAAAGTTCCCTGAAATTCGTGTAGTTTGGATGACCATTTACTAGATCATTCACTTCAAACTTCTTATGCATCAACTTAAAAATTTTAGATATTGGGTACACTGTGTATAAGTTATGTTTCTGATTAATGGTTTTATGTTCCTATTAAGTCTACTTGTAAAGTAAAAAGCATGCATTTGAGAATATTATTTGCTTCTCTTATCTTTTACTTCTTTTTGTGGCTGCGCCTTTGACAGACAGTGAATGTTTTTGAAATAAAATTGTACTTCAAATGACAATTCCTTTCTCCCAGCACAGGCATCAACCACATTTTTGGAGGGAAAGGTATTATAAAAAAGGAGTGCAAAGTGAAGTCGCATGATCTTAATAGAAAGAAATGAGAAAAAACATGGACTGCATTGTCTTTTCCTTTGTAGAAGTTTTTTGAATGACATTAATTTTGGAACATACCTGGGGACCTCCACTCTCACTCAGATTTCATTTAGTACTTACATCCGGGCTGTTTATTCCTCACATCTGGGGTTATTTTCTAGTCTTACCTTTTGGGGTGAGTCCCAAATCAAGGGTGTTTTTTACACCATTGACTTCAGCCATTTTGTTGTTTTCCTTCTCTCTTTGGCAGAACAATGCACCTATCACTGCAACTTATTGTGTGTTGAAGCTTTCCAGTTAACAAATAAAGTAGCAACTAAATTAGTAATCCTAAAGGTATCTTGCAACAGGTGATGTGACATTCATGTGGACTTGGTTGCATGGTTGTCACGGTTAAATCCCTCTCAGCAAATTAACCCCACCTGGCCACTCACTCACTTTCTCTGCATTGGGATGGGGGAGACAATCAGGAAGGTAAATGTGATAAAGCTTGTGATTGAGATAAAGACAGTTTAACAGGAAAACCAAAAGCTCTGTGTGCAAGCAAAGCAAAACTAGGAATCTGTTCACCACTTCCCATGTGCAGGCAGGTGCATTGTTCTGCCAAAGAGAGAAGGAAATCCCCATGAAAGTGGAGATCCATAATGCATAGAGGTGTCTTGGGAAGACAAACACCATAACTCCCAACGTCCCCCCTTTCTTTTTCTTCTTCACTGTCCTGGTTTTCAATTGGACAGAGTCAATTTTGCACAGTTTTCTAATATGGGTCACCCACAGTGATGGGATGAGGGGAAGCTTTATGATGAGTGGCTGAGGTCTCTTGGACTGTTCAGCTGAAAGAAGAGTAGAGTGAAGGGAAACTGTGGTTTACAGCTTCCTCATGAGGGGAAAAAGAAGAGCAGGCACTGATCTCTTCTCTCTGGTGACTAGCATTAGGACACAAGGGAATGACATGAAACTATGTCAGGGAAAATTTAGGTTAGATATTAGGAAAAGGTTCATTACCCAGAGGATCTGGAACAGGCTCCCCAGGGAAGTGGTCACAGCACGAAGCCTGAAAGAGATCAAGAAGCACTTGGATAATGTTTTCAAGAACATGTTGATTCTTTGTGTGATCCTCTGCTGGGCCAGGAACTGGGCTTTTGATGATCCTTCGGGTTGCTTCCAACTTAGGACATTCCATGGTTCTATATTTGCAACTCTCCAGAGATCTCAGTGATGTGCAGTATGAATCAGAGGGAAGAACAAGCCCATGAAAATGGGAATAGTATCACAAAGGGTTCCGAACCCTGAACTTTCAGTATAGAATCACTGCCATATCCTATATAAGAAGTCTGTGGAACAATTTTGGTTTTGTTATTTTGCTTATGGTCTTCTTCTAGTTACATGTGTGGGAAGCCATTTTTCTGTTCTCATCTTCTTTGTGGCTCTACATCTGTGTGACTGGTCTGACACCTGGTTTCATGCAGTCATCACAGCTTTCAAATGTGATGTTTCCAACCGGGAGGGCAGATTTCCTCACTCCACAATGCTGCATCACCCCTCATGCTAGAAAGAGGAATATTGGCTATCTCTTCTTTCATGGGCAGCTGCATAATGGAGGGAAGAAAAAGTAGAAGCATTGATAAAAAAGTGTATTTACACCTTCATTTAACTTTTCCATTACTGCAAATCAGTGATGGAGAACAACAATCAGAAATATATGGTTAAGAAGATACCATAAAACTAGTTTGGTTTGGACAACTATTGTGGTTATTCTTAAGTCCTGGTATGGATGACTGCTCTAATGAATTCACATGTGAAAATACTGTTTTCAGTAACATCATTCAGCCCATGCTATCCAGTCCTCAATAAGATAAAGACAGCTTTTGTTTGAATTAATATTTACAGAAGACTACAGTCTTATAAATATGTGAATGTGTTTAAACTGCTGCTTGAATCTAAATACATGCTCTTGGCAATTTCTTCTATTGGAATTCACTTAAACAATCTTTATTCCTATAATCCAAAAAAATATGGTAATCCAATAATGTGGAACACAGATCATCAGTTACATCAATAATTCCATTCTAAAATTGCTACAACACATAATAAGTGAGAAATTCCGTTGTATCCTCAGTTTTCTAAAAACTCCTGAGAGAGCTCAACCTTAAATCAGTACATAAATAAGAAGTTAAATCTGTCTTTAAATAAGTCATTCATAGAAAAGGGACAAAAGTTAATTTGTAAGGTTTCCAAGAGGAATTGTAATAGAACACAAAATTCTGTCTAGGTGTTTTCCATAAAACCAGCTGGTTTAGTTTGTATGAAAATAAGAATTGATTAGACTACCAAGAAAGAATAAACACAGCTACCGCCCTTCAGTGCTCAGAAATAAAATAAATAAAAAGAAGAGTGTCTCCATTTTGATGTTTTATTTTTTGATTAAAATGTTTCCTACCAAAATTGAGAGGCGATTTTTCAATCAAACTATTCAGTTCACCAAAATTGAGAGGGTGAAAAAGAAATAGGAACTGCTTATTAGTATTTTCATGTTCCTCTGGCTGTTTTTATTTCATGTGCCCAGATCACTTTATTCACTTGTACTTATCTTGTGCCTCAGTATAATCCTTCAGTGGATTACTGTGCAGTGCTAAGCAAAATCCCATATTCACAGTTTCATAAATACTTTCAAATACCAAAGGCATTTTTCATTTAAGTGGAATTAATATTCCACTGGAAGCCATTATTTACTTCCTATAGCACACAAAAGTGAGAGGCTGTAGTACTTTTGAAATGGAAGGCACCTTTTTCAATAGATCTATTTGTCTTGTGAAGATATCCTAAAAAATCTGACCTACTGAAACTTCTTGAAACTTTATTTCTACCTGTTAACTATTAAGTAGTAAACTGGAGGTCCAGTCAGATAGAACTATATAGGGCAGCCATATTAAATACAGTTCTTTTTTTTGCTTATAGCTATACTAGGCATTTATATGCAGAAATTAAAATCTACTGAATTTAATAGAGTTATTTTAGATTCAGAGTGACCTAGAGTTAAATTTGGCTTAGGGAAGGCATATACACCTTGCACCAGTAGCATGCTCTTATAATGGAATGCTGATCAAGATGTGAGGCATTGATAATCTTTAATTCTTCAAAGTAAAATTCGTAAAAGATGCTCCATAATTCATTCATAACTTTGTTCATCTTGTAGCTGACTGTGCAACACAGTCAACAGTTTCATACTGGAGAAGGTCATGGACAAGAACAAGACCAAATATTGGCATATCTATGAAGTATCCACATTTGAAATAAGTGCTGGGATTAGTCAGAAGTGAAACCCTCACATTCAATTATGTGTGAGAATCTTTCAGAGATCATTGGTAGCATGATTAGTGTCTGGCATTGTTCATTGATGTTTTAGTTTTCTTTTGCATAATTTGTTATAGCACTATTCTGAAGGACAATATTAGAAACTCCAAACAAAAGTGATTTTTTTTTCAGCTACTTGCCTTCATTGTGAAACAGGGGGAAGAAAATACATAACCTTTGGGAGGTATGGGGATACCATTGGCTACCCGGATCAGGGCTGAGTTATCAGGCCTCTGAAAAGAACAAATGGACACACAATACCATTAATCTCTGCGAAATACCATGTGTCTTGGTCAGTATTCTTATGGCAAAGTTTCTTATTCTTTTTAAAGCTTGTGAAAGACCTGTGACTATATATTTGCAGGCAAATGCTTTGTAGCTACTTTTCAGAATTTTTCTACAATATTAAGACCTCTTGTATTAGTATCTACACTGTGCAGCTTTTTACTCTGGACCAAAGCTACGAATTCATTTACACTATTGCTGAATATGTTATCATTTTGCTGTCTCCTCGTCTGTCCATTCCAGTTTTATATATCTCTATATACTCTTATCTGATTATATCTGCTTTGCATTTGTATCTCTCCACTCTCCAAATATCCCAATGTCATTTTCTTCTATCTTCCTGATGTACATTCTGCCTTCTAAATGTCTGAGACTTCAAGTAAAGAGATCTTGCTGTTTCAAATGGATTTTCTTTTTTCCCCCTCAATTTATATTTCAATCGTGATAGAAAGTCTAAGTGAAAGAAAATGTGAGGTCAAAGAAATTAAGACAATCATGGAATCAACAAAAGTATTGACAGATGGTACTTTAAACTGGTAATATAATCATGAGCTTGCAAACAGAGGAATACCTAATTACAGTACCAAAAATCCAATAAGAAGAGATAAATATTTTCATAAGAGGTTGAAGTACGAAAAGATCTGGAAAATGAAAAGACAAGAAACTTATATTGTAAGGAGTTGGAGCTAGAAAGGCAAGGTAATGCTGACTGCATGCATCTGATTGCATCAAAGCATTTGCACTCAGCTAGACACCAAGAAGTGATATTGAGAGCTTTGAACCCTATTGCATCTCTCAGTTTGTAAGAATTCCTACGGTATATCAGATCTCTCATTTGTTTGCCTGAGTATCTTATCTAAAAGTTGCCCATACTGCCTCTTCTGAGAAAAGTATATGCACAGAACACACAGCAGACTATGCTACCTCAGTCTTAAGTATTTTCTCAATTTTTAGAGTTTTGTGTAAGTCCAGAAGCACGGGAGTTAAAATGCATTCTTTAGGTGGTGTTATTGCCACAGTAACGTCGTAGGAAAAAATCCCACGTTGTACAATTTACATACATTGAGTTTGGAAATTTCTTCATCTCAAAAATTGGGGTAATAAGTTTCAAAGCAAGACCCCACAATGTGTAAACAACTTTCTTTACAGGTACATTTTTTCAAGTATTTTTCAATGTTCAATTTTTTTCCCATTTTGAATCAGGGGAATAAATAATTTCTGATAACTGGATATCCTCGATGTTCATGTTCTTGCCCCTGGTTAATGTTGACTTCCTGTCTTCTGAACAAATATGTTAGCAAAGGTTGCTTTCCTATAGAACCCTTTTGGGCAAGTATGCAATTTTTGTTCTTGCATTCTTTTTCATTAGTCAAATAATGTCCATTTCCGTAGTGTTTCTATAGGTGCTGCTGGTTTTTCCCAGCCTACAGCTTCTGAGTAACTAAAATATTTTGCCACATCTTAGCCTGACTTCAATGTCATCACACAACAAATAATCTTGAATTATTTATGGAAACTTAAGCTACCCAAGGGTTTTTATTAGGCCATGATAAAAAAATGAAAAAATATCTACAGATAGGGTTAAAATTTACCATAAATTGAATGGGAAATGCAATCATAGTTTGTGGCGAACAAGCCAGATATCAAAAAGCTGTATGGAGCATGTATACTTTTTTATTCTACTGAAATATGAAACTGAGCAACATCTGATTTTTCCTCTCCTTCAGCTACACTGGCTAGTATAATAAAATATATTAATTTTTTCCTGAAAATCTTGACTTGATACTGCCCCACAGAGACAGTATAACATATACCTGCTTCTACCTTTTCCATTGTCTTTCCTAGGATTTATGTTGATATGCAAATTATTTACTGATGCTGGTAGCTTAATTTCTTTATTACTTTTTTTGGCATTTAAGAAGAATCTTTTGGTAACATAAATACTTCTCCATATACCCCCATTTTCCTTTATCTAGCACTTTTCTGTTTATTCATAATAAAGGTCTGCACCTTTTCACTAGTCCTTGCCTATATACAAAAACGTTATTCTATTGAACATCAGGACCATATCATTAATTGCTGTTCAACTCAGAGCTTAACAAAAAACTTAATAGAAAAAAAAAGATTAGTTTTGCCACAAGCCAAATATTTTTTTAAATTAATATCTGAAACTTTGGCACATACTTTAAATTGCAACATCTAACTCCAGTGTAAGGCTCAGAAATTTATAAATTAACATTCTTTCCAAAGCTCTCGTAAGTTTTTGGGAATTAAATTTATGGTTCATGAACTCTCTTTTCTAATTAATTTACTTTTTTTGGCATCCTCTATGAAGTCTAGGCCTCCTCTCTCTCAGATCAATATTTTTATCCCCTTTGTCTCCAGAGCCCTGGATATTTTGATTGTTTATCTGACATCAGTTCACTGCTTTTCCTTTAACCTTAGGATTATTCTCTGTAAATACTTCAAAAGCAATATCTTAAAAGAAAGTAGACAAAAATTGAAAACACATTTATTTTCCAAATTCAGTCTTCAAAGTCATTGATTTCTTTGTGAATTTTAAATTATATTAGAAGTAAAAAATTTTACTTTTTGAATGATTCAATAGACCATGGGAGTAATAAATAAACCCCCAAACCCCTTAAAAAACATTAGGTATTATAGTACTTATCTAACTTTTCGTATACCTTCTCAGTCATTTCTATCTGGACTCAAGAAAATACACAGGATTAAGTACATTGAAACAAAAGTACTTAGGTGTGATAACACACATCTCTACCTCCAATTCATGAACACTGTAAGGTATTTTAATGATACTTTTTGTTACTAAAATACGCAAATATATATAGCACAGCTGACATCTTAGGAAAGTTAATTCTGAGATGATAAGAAACTCTGTACTACTCAAGATATGTTGCACTTAATTTTGTACAGGTGATAATCTTCAAAGTTACATTGTTGTTATTGTGTTTTTTGCAATAATTCACACCAGATTGCTCTGTGTTAATTCTAGGTCAGGGGATGCTATGAGTAAATAACTCCCACATAATTGTATGCCATCCAGTGACATTCAGGTTCTAAATCAATTGGTTATGAGGAAAGTTTTCTGTAGTCTCCCTTTGTATAGTCCTACTAACCACAATTTTCTGGTTCTTTTAGAGCTGTCAATTCCATTGTTTTGAAATATTAGGTCTTACCAATTTTTTTCAAAGTTATTGTCTCTATTCTATTTTATTGCTATGAGCAGATTTGATGTTCAGATTGGTTATGAGGGATAATAATAATGATCATTTTACCTAAGTTTAACTGTTTTTAAAAATACAATGGTTCCAGCTGTTGAATTTGTAGGGTCTAAAATATGGTACAGAAGCACATGCAGCAGGATAAGCTGTATAACCCAAAAGCTGTAGCTGAAGACTGTCCTTGTACACATGGAGAGGGAAAAGGCAAGGGCTGTCTGTCAGTCACAGCAATGCTATTTATTGAGGACTAGGTTTGCCTCTCAGGATATGCCTTTGAGATGCTATTACTGCAAGTTTTAGGCCAGACCTCCTTACTATTCATGTCCAAGGATGTTATAGAGATTTTTATTTTCTTTAAACCTTTTATTGATTTTCTCTGGCAGAGTTTTGGTAGTAAGGGACTCTTATAGGTGCTCTCTGAGAGAATGAGATAAGGATGCTCCATGTGTGAGACGACCAGTTCCAGACAAATCCAAAAGATTCACCACAGGGCACAGCTGAGCCTCTTGGCCAAGGTGGTGGCAGAAATGGGAAAAGGTATTTAAGAAAGGGCAACACCACTGCACAGCTATGAGAGGAAGAAGTGAGGAAAATGTGAGAGGAACAATGCTGCAGAAACCAAGAGAAGAGGGAGAGGCAGAGGTAGGAGGTGTTCCATGCACTGGAGCAGAAATTCCTCTGCAGCCACTGGAGAAAATCATAGAGAAGCTGGTTGCACCTCTGCAGCATGTGGATGAGCATTGTGGAGAAGATACCTGCACTGCAGCCTTGGAGGGCTCCACACTGGAGCAGGTGGAGATGCTCTGAATGAAGCTGCAGCCCATGAAGGGTCCATGATGGATCAGGCTCCTGGCAGGAGCTGTGGCAGGCACAGAGGAATGCATGCAGGTAGACTGCTGGCAGGAACCTCAGTCTGAGGGGCACCAGCACTGGAGTGGTCTGTTTCTGAAGGACTACACTCCACTGAAAGGATCTGTGCTGGGGCAGCTTGTGGCAGGTAGAAATGCTGGGAATGAAAAAGTGAGGTTGAGCCTTGGATGAAGAGGTGGGCAGAAAGTTTTTGATCATTGCTATTCTAATATTTTTTTTCCTTTCAATAAATGAAATTAAATTTCCCCAAGTCAAGTTTGTTTTCCAGTGATGGTGAGCTGTGGCTAGCACAGACCTTTCCCGTGAGAATTTTTCTCTCTTTTCTTGTGTTTTTATAAACAAAGATAAAGTTTGGATGTTATTAAAACAGTTTCTCAAGATGTGTGCAGTTCGGGCCTGGCCAATAGGCTCAGGGGGAGGTTTCGGACTGACCAATCTGAGTGACCTCTGAAAAGTCTATATAAGTTGGAATTAAATAATAAAAGACAGATCTTTTATGCCATACTGAGTCGGACCTCTTGTCTCAGCCAGCGACTCAACAGCGACAGTGAGCTATCTCTCTATCCTTATCTCTATCCATGAACTTTTCTGTCTTATTTTCTCCCCCTGCTCTGCTGGAGAGGGACAGTGAGAAGGCAGTTGGGTAAGCATCAACCAGCCGGCCAGCCAAGATCAGCTCACCATAACCTGTAGTAGTAGTATATTGGGCTGAAAATGTAGGTTAGAGCATGGGGTTGAGTTTTATTCAAATTTTACAGCAAGGGTAGATATTTTCATTGGTGGGGTCAAAATTCCCCAGTGTCTTTCCATTTTTCCCCACATTAAAATAGGGAAAAATTTCATCTTACAAATTGTGCAAAAGGGAAAGAAAGCACTGTGCATTTTCTTGAATCAAAATTAATAGTATGTGGCAGTAATCAAATAAAAGAACAGAAAAATAAATAAAAAACCAAAATCTTCAAGGACACAGAATACATTTTTCTGTCAAGTCCAGTGAAGTTCATGTGGCCCAGATTCATATAGCTATGTACCTACAGATTTCAGACACCTGATTAACCTTTCAGTGAGAAGGCATCATGACTTTTTATATGTATATTTTCTCAAATGCACACATCAAGAAAAATAAGCATTGGAGCATCTCTCTTTTTCCCTTGAAAGTGTTTTATATTAAGTTTTGAAAGGAAAAAGGAGCATTTAAAATTATCTGCTTCATCAGAATATGACCTTCAGCAAGAAGCTGTCAACAAGCTAGTGAGATAGTCAGATTTATTAACCGGACCCCAGAGAACTCAACTGTAGGCAGTTTTGTGAGGTTTGAGAGTTACAGTACACATATCAGACAGTGAAACCTTTAACTTTGCTAATGATAACCATCACTCTAGACTTCTAATCTTCAGGATAGTATTTCAGCTGATTCATCTTTGTTCTGTGACAAAGGCATAGATTCCAGTGATTCATTACTTTTGCATTCCCATTAGCAGAATATTCACTCACTCTAGGGGCTTGTGTAACAGAAATCCACAGTGAGAAGAAAAGACTTCAGGTTGTGCCAAGTCGTTTTTGTAAACAATTTAATTATTTTGACTTCATATAAAAACCAAAATTAAGGAACTCTTCCATGCCTGTCATTCTCAGCTAACACCGGAGACAACAGATAAAAACCATAACACAAAGTACAAAGGCTGAGGAGTCAAGCAGTAATGTAGAATATACCTGTCATACATGGCATTCTGAGGTAATGATTTAAAAAGCAGGAAATTATTGTCTCACAAGCACACAACAGTCATTAACCACTCATCAATAGTCTTCCTCACTGTTAGTCATTAATATACTTTCTCAAGAGATTGTTTTCCAGACAGGGCTATGGACTTTGCAGACACTATTTTTCATTTCCTTTTCCACCATGATAAATTGGAAGGATCTGGATTGACCAAACTTGGTACATGCACTTGCTAGTTCTGCACTGTCTCTATTAGTCTGTTTGATAATAATGGAACACTTTTAGAGGGAATGATGTTTCTGACTCAGTAAAATCATCCAACTGTCTAGACTATTTATACAGTCAATAGAGAAAGTAGACACTGTGATATGCCTGTCTTCTTAGGTCAAATGATTTGTATTCTGAAACTCTTTACTTACTGCCTATAAGAAAGATGGGGTTTGTTATTTCTGGTGACTTGATTAATCCTGTTCTGTTCAACGATCTAGGTCAGACTAGATTCAACTCTTTGCTCTTACTAAATTAGGAACCTCAAGCAGTTAACTTAGGTAAAATTAATCCATACCTTCAGGGCGTACACACAGACACATGGCTCTTTTACCATAAAGAGCTATGTTAACCCTCTAAGAATAATGAATTTTTAATATTAGTATTGTTACAAAGCATTCTTCCTGTCTAGACTCCAGACATGACAGCAAACAGAAGCAATCCATCTTTCACCCAAACACTGTGATGGAAAAGGCTAATTTTTCAGTCTACACATGACTTCCATCAGGCAGCTAATCAAATTAAGGTGAGATAGAGGGACTCAAAATGATAGCAGTCAATGGAAAATCTATCTCTATGAATGGCAGCAATAATAGTTCAGAGAATATTGTTATCAAGCCTCATGTTACTGCTTTTTCTGCCAGCAGTTGAAGTACCACTTAAAGAGTTCATAGCGGTAAGGATGCCTAGGTGTATTTCAGCAAGTCCTATTTCAGTTTGAGCTCCTTTGAATATGTTATATGCTGCAAAAACTGTGTTTCCCCTGCTTTCCTCCATCAAATAGAATTTTAGTAAAATATACTTTATTTACTTTCAAAAGAGTTAGACTGTATTAGCAAAGGTGTTACTGTTCCTACTATCAATACTCCAAAATTTTAGGTGGGGAAGAAAGAGAGAGTCCTTCCACTAAAACTCAAAATTTACCACAAACACACCACAGCTTTGCGAGTTTGTTGCATTCCAAGTAATGAGGAGTGCTAAATTCATCCTAAATTAAAAAAGAGGAAAAGCCATATATTTTTTCACTTTATGACAGTATTTATTGACACCCTAATTCCTACTTACAAACATTATCAAAGTTATTTTAAATAAAAAAATCACAGTCTGCAGCGAGTGACTGTTTTTTAAAAAAAATATTAAGCACAGATGATTCAGTTCTAGATCTGAGACGTTAATTTTAACTGCCTAATAATGTGTTTAATTGCTGTGGCATTCTTGGAGTCTCCCAGTGCTGTCATGTCATTACCTGCTTGTGTTGTTTTCACCATAATCCCTTATTGTGATGTTGGAGAAAGTGGTGTATATGTATCCTTTAATTGCATGTCCCATTACCTAAAAAAGAATCACAGGGTGTGATGTCGAGGTAGCAAAAACAGATTCGAATCTATTAAATTTAATAAAGCTGTAAGTTTCTGTCTGTACCATGAATACACCTGTGACATTAAATGCCAATTGAATTTAACAATATTTTGCACAAAATTATAACGTTATAAACAGACCTATAAAAGAGGAAAAATATTTCAATAATTAAACCATTAAATACTTAGATAATTGAATAATTATTTGATCCAAAGCTATTATAGCTAAGACAATCTCCTCGCTGGAGAAACATATCCCAGATTAGGAAATTCACAACTCATAATCTCTGAAGGGTGAAAATATTGCGTCAAGACTTTTTTCCTTATAAATCTGGAATATTTAATTTGAATAAACTCTGCTCAGCTTCTTAGCATCTTTAGACTGCAAAATTCATAAAACTGCAGAGAAAATATTAGATACTAAACCATCCGTCCAAATAAATATTGATCATAACAATTATGAAAGTTTGAGAAATAGTTATATGACATTTATGCTTAGCATTTTTAAGTGTCTAGTTAGGTTTCCTGTATTTATCCATCTCCTCATATATTCTGAATCTGACTTAAAAATAAATTATGTGGTACATTTTGCATTTCATAATTCTTTGATAGACAAGGTTTAATTATGGGAAAGTGGATATTATTGGTCAGTTAGTTTTCTGAAAAGTAATATTAATAATTTAGATGATTTGTTGCATGGGATCACACTAGAAATTTACTAAGGTTTTCAAATCAAAGTAAAAGAAAAATGTTCATTTACAGCTGAGATTTCTGTAGTTGTATTTAGTAAGCGATATTTATATTTTTTGTGGACTGTACTGAGGTTTGGATTCTTATACATGCCTTGTTTGTTTTAAGAAAAAAAAAGGTTTCTCATGTGAATATTTGGGTACATGTATTCATGTCAGGCTTTAGACATAGTTATCTATTTTTAGTCCCAGAAGTTTCTTACAAGGTATCTTAAAAGCTGAGAAAATTCTTTTGCTCTACAGCATGGAAGTTCCTCATTAATTGCTGAATCTGAGGAATCTTACCATTTACTCAGAACTTACCATATATGTGAGTAGGCTAGAGCATATATTATCATTATTCTTAAGAACATTTACTTTCAAATGGCAACAGATTATTAACATAATTTTTCACACCAGATGTTACCTCAAAATTTGAAGGAGTGAACACAGGTTACTAGAAAAATTTTCCCATTTCTTTTAGTCGGTCACTTTTAGAAAAGAAATTACCTATCCCAGGGCAGTGTTTGATCAATCCCATTAGCATATAGAAACTAGGAGAATGTAAACTCAATTTAATTCTGTGATCTGAAATCTGTTATATATTGAATGCATATAGTAAAATGACATCATGTATGTTTCACCCAGTTTTAACTAACCTTTTTCATACCAAACTGAAGCGCAGACTTTTGCAATGACTTGGCAAAGAAGTAGAAAAAGAGAGAAAGAAAAAGATCCTGAAATTTTAGTAATGTTTTGCTTAGTTGTGATGCATCTGATCAGTATGGAAGGGTTGTCCATCATTAGTTATATTTTTTAAATTATTGGAGTTTGACTAGGTTCACTTTTCTTCATATAGTTCACTCAATATTGAATTGTATTACATAAAATATTGTGACATTTCAAATTATAATTACTTGATAATGTAAGGGTCTTCTGCCTACCCAACATTACCCTGAACAGTCAAGAGCAATGATTCAAGTTTTACATAGCAGAAGACAGAGGCAGAAACATGTTTCTAATACATAAGCTAATAATTTGGTATAAAGGTTGAGTACTAGTAACTGCATCAGTTTATTTAGTAGATTTAACATTTTCCTAGGTGAAATATTCTAACAAATGCTCAGAATAAAATGATATATACATAGTGGCTACTGAATCTAATTCCCACAGAAAAATTTTTGTTGGTTATATTCTTCATGTATTGTAGCTCTTGTGTGATTTCAGGTATTTTTTTCTATTGTTTCTTAATTTAAACTTTAGGCAGCATGTTCTACATCATCTTGAAAATGCATTTAAAATGTAAAAAAGTGTGCTGGGTTTAATTTTCTGTTGTTTCAATAGTCTTTATGGCTAGCAAAAGAATCTGATTCTACTTTTCGCAGTTGTGCTTTCAGTGCTCCTCAAAGGTCATTGGAGCATATGATTTTTCTGTCATCTGGACAAGAGTAAACAACCAGAGAAAGAATGAATGTTCCAACAGTGCCCTCTTTATTTGTGTACTACTAGATCCTGAAAAATTTGATTAATTCACTGGGCCTGTAGCTTTCAGATCTGGCTCTTGTAAAGTTTATCAGCGACTCTGTAATATTAGCTCTGCTATGAGGACCTTTGTTAAAGCAAAACATAGCAGGCATTCATTTCACTCCTTTCTCAAAAGCACTGTTGATGAAAAGGTCCCAAGCACTGCCGTGTACTTGGGGATTGGCCAGCTACACTCCTAGGCATGTTTATATGGCAAGTGAAAGGCTAAATATTATTGCACCAGTGCCAAAGCAGTTTCCTCTCCTTGGCAGCTGCTGACTAAAAGTCATCTTCCTGAGACTGGTAGGGTGGCTCTGCCCTGCTGTGCTATGACATTTCTGGGTACTGTCCTTTTGCAGCTAATACCATTAAGTATTTCCTTCATGCGAAGGGCATGTTGACGAAATAAATCCAACTGAGAAGAAGCACCTGGTACTATAATTTTCCTTGCCTCTACTGAAAATGCAAATCAAATTTAAACTCAGCAGTTTACTGTTTCCCTTAATGAAAAATGTATGCAAGGCAATAAGACAAACATCAAGTCAATCTGTTTTAATAACATGCTTTTTAATATTTTGACAGGGAGAATTCTAAAGATTCATGTTTCCCAGTCTGAAACATTATTATTACATTAGATTTGGTGCATTTTCAAATATGTGTGGAGTAGTATATATTTGGTTATTTCTAAAGAGTATCTAGCTGCAAAAATACATTAAGAGGATTAAATATTTAGAAAGGTGCCTAGCATAACAGAGTCTGCTGAATTTATGTTGCAGCATACTGTGCTGTTCATATAGGCTCTGTCTGCATTATTTAGAAATTTTCTATGTCATAATCTTGACTGCAATTTCACACACCATGTTATAGTTATCTAAATTCTGACTTCAGGCAACAGGTATCAGAGCTCCATGCAAAAGTCATCTGAAGCAAAGGACAGTTATTGTTGTACTGAGAAGTCAAGGACAGAGGAATACTTTACTGTTGTGTCAGACCTCTGACAGAGTGGCTTGTCAGCTAAACAGCATTTTTCCTGACTTCCAACTGTTTTCATTTGTAAACAGAACAGCAAAACAGTTGTAACAGAAAATGAGCACTCTCACATCAAAGTGGAGGTAAGGGATCAGAACTGAGCTGTAGTCTCCAAATTTGTTTTATTCCAATTTCAGTGTAAACATGAGATCCAGACAAGTTCTATGTGTAATATCAATTCTTTTGAGTCTTTATCTATTGTGACTTGCTGCATCATTTGTGTGGGACTGAGGACCCAGGTTACTTTATATCAAGCACTTGAATACTTCAGCATTTTAAACAGAGACTGTGACATATCTGAAAATAATCTAAACACCAAGTTTCATTCTGTAAATCTGAGATCCCAAAGTCCTTCTCTGCTTCTTAAGAAGTGTTGGTATACAAAGCTTTTTATTGTCTTGGACGCAGAATTTGTGTCTTTTTTCTTGTCAGAAACGGAAGAAGTGTGAGCAGTGGAGCACAGTGAGTGAAAACTGGCAGATGTTCATTGTCTGTTTTAGTGAATCCTGAGCTGTGAATGGTTCCAGAGGAGCAGCACATTGCTTTCTATTGCATCAGAAATTGATCGTCTCCTGCAGAAGCCTGGATGGGCAGCCATGGAAGTACATTTCTAAGTAGCACCATTCAAAGCTGCTGGGTCTTAATTGTGAGGCATGTCAGAGCCAGCTAATTTGTGAAAGCTTTAAATTCTCTGAGAAGGTTAGTACTTCTATTGTCAATGGATTTCACATTGCTTTTACAATATGTCTTATATCTGAAAAGAATACAATAGAATCACTAAAATTGGGTCCAACCATTAACTGTCAGGTCCATCACTAAACTATGTCAGTAAGTGCCACACTTACATGAATTTTAAACACTTCCAGGGATGATAACACAACTAATTCCCTGGGAAGCCTATTTCAATGCTTGACAACATTTTCGGTGAAGAAATTTTTCCTCAGTTCCTATCTAAATCTCCCCTGGAACAGCCTGAGGCCATTTCCTCTTACCCTATTGCTTGTTACTTGGAAGGAGACACCACTTGGATATCAGCACTCAACTCAAGCTGCTGTCAAGATTTACCAGATCTGACTCTTGCTTGTCCTAAAGATTCCCTATGCATCTGTATTTACATCCTTTTCTGGAGACTTGAAGTCTGAGCCTCATTATGGAGGAGACTCATACATTACAAACACCAAGCAGATATCCCTCTGTGGGCCTGCCTGCAGGGATGACATATCTTCTCCGGAAATTTGGAAAGTCCTCTGGCTAGTAGCAGGGTGCACCTGAATAATTTCTGGCTAACATTGGAAATGAACCTTAGTTCCCTGCGTTTGGAAAGACTTTGATTCCAAAGGTGCTTATTTTTTCAAAATAAGGGACCTCAGGCCACTTCTCTGGTTTTAAAAAGAGTGAGCCCCGCTCAGTTAGGTGCTTTTCCATCTTAGTTTTCAAATGATCCAAGAGCTTAAAGGTTCAAGTCCTGAGTCACTCATCATCAAAGCTGGTAGGGAATTATTGAGTTCTCAGTCACCACTATATCTTATACTTGCTCTGAGTGGCTTTCTGTCATCACACACAGATTTTGTGGATTATCTTTTTAAGGAACTTATCATCTATATCAAATTGATAGGGAATGAATGTGCCTATTTGTGGTGCTGTGAATTAAACTGCTGGGCTGTATCTAATTCTGACACACTATGAAACCACTTAAACTACATGAGTTCATGATGAACCAAAATGAAAGCAGAATCCATTCAGGTCAACAATGTCACATTGTTATGCCATATCAAAACTGAAAAATAAATTTGCCATATTAGGTATGCTCAAGATATGCAGATGGAAGTACAAACAAAATTCTCTAGCATGGTAAAGGATTTCCTTCCTTGAAATACAACTCCAGAGGAAACTGCTGTGGTCAAAGTCCTTGAAAGATTGGAGTTGTCATGGAGCATGCAGGGAAAGAACACTGCCACAAGGGAGCATTGCATTTCAGTGAAGGAAAACGCAAGTGGAAAGGTACAGAATTCCAAAACACTAAAAATCAGAGTTGTTAGGTTAAAAGACATGTCAAGTTGATATAACACAAACAAATCCTGAAATGAGGTAAAATTACATGTTTAATTAATACTCAGAATGGAATATGGTGAAGCAACTCGTTCACCACTTTTGCATGATAAAAGAAGGCGCAATGATGGTGCTTTTTTTCTTTGCTTTTTCTTTTTATCAGGGATTGTTGTACTTTAATTCAAACGGTTGGTTTTTCACACCCCTTTAAACAAAACAGTCAGGCTTACCTGCTAACTCCTAGGTTAGCAAAGCCAGCTCTTAAGTTTGCACCCTTGTGGGTAGGTGCTGTGTTTGAGATCATGATTAAGAGATCATGTATCGACATTTCAAGCAACTCAGGAAGTAGAAACTAAAACTTTTAAAGTCATCTCTACTCCATTTTTCCTTCTAACATGCAAGCTCTCCGGAGTGGTTTTCATTTGCTCTTTTTTCAGGTCATTTAGTTTCTTATTTTAGCCATTATTCATTAAATATTAAATTTAAAGCATTTGATCAGGGTGCTCAGACCTGGCAACCAGTCAGATCTAAACGTTATATCTTACTGATTTGCTCTGTCATTGTAATTTCTCTAACTGCTAAATGAATTATAGGAGATCACTGTAATGCAGAAAAGACCTTCTCAAACTTACCCATTAAAAAGTGACATCAGTGGGAAAGATATAGAAACAACAAGTTTTTTATCTCCATTCTAAATCAGTAGGATAAATGCACTTAAATTCAAATAATGAATGCTGGAATAAGCTATTTTCAACAGAGTTCAGAATCTCTAAAACACAACATACTGTTTTCTAGATTGATTCTCTTTTCATATTTTTTCCACCATTTATGGATGCAAGAAGAAGCTATGAAAATCTATATCAAATATGAAGAAAGCAATCTGAAACCATCTCTTTAAGATGGTGAACTTCCCTTTTAGGATCCAAACTGCTGGTGGATACTGCACCTGAAAAACTCTCAGTTTTCTTGTATCAGATTTTACTATAGCTACCATCTGACTATAAGCCATCATTTTCTGTCTTACCACCTCAGTGGAATCAACTTGAAAGTGACCTTTCGTCACCAGCTTTGACAATGCAAGGGAGGTAACTGAGTTGCAATACATATTTTTTGTGCAGCTTTAGGAAATAGTAAGAGGTCCCCTTGCAACTAGGATTTCTGGTAGACTGGACTGACTAGGGATGCTGAACTGGGACAACAGATTTTTGCTGTTCTGACACATGGCAGAGGGAAAAGGAGGTTTGGAGATGGACTAGACAGTGACTTAGGATCATAGGTTTTTAGACATCAGGCAACTTAAACTAAACTAAAAAACAATCCCATTGTGCCTCTCCTACGAGTTAGTACCCTAAAATATTCACTGAATAAATGTGCTGAAATGAACAACAGCTGTATGAGCTACGAACTTTTTTGTCATTTGTATATATTTTCAAAATTATTCATATTTGCTTCTTCTCTCCATGTCCTTTTTCTGTGTGTCCCAGCTTGAGTTATTAAGAGTTCCTTGGCTCACAGTTAAATTCACCACTGACATAATTTACACTGATTTTACTGGCCTTACCCAAGAGCACAGGATCAAAACCTAATGCCAGTATTTAAATTTAAAACATTAATGCATTTAAAAAAATTTCTTACATACAAAGAAGCATGTTACACGAGATCTGCCTGTCTTTGCACAATGCAAGAAGTCCAAGAAGTCCTCAGAATGCTTTCTTGTCTCTAGCTTTTTCACAGGGGTGAGTATAACAGCACTTTTTCTTTCTCGCTGTTGTCCAGATGGGCTAAAATGGTCACAGATATTCACATTAAGGGCATAGCTAAAAAATCATGGGCATATTCCAGTGTTGCTTTCCAAAGATAGATTCCTTCCCACTTTTTCATTTGACTTTACTTTTTCCATGGATTGATCTGAATTTTAATAAAAAACTGAAGTTGTGCATTTTAAACAGAAATAATTTCAGTAGTGTTGCTCTAAGATAGGCTTTTTGAGGCTATTTCTAGTGAGACAAAAAGCTGGTAAAGCCATTAGTTTCACTCTAGATTGGCTCAGTTGGTCAGAGCATGGTGCTGATAACACCAAGGTTGTGGTTTCAATCCCTGTACGGCCTGTTCACTTAGGAGTTGGACTAGATGATCATGGTGGGTCTTTTTCAGCTCAGAATATTTTGTGAATCTGATACATTGAACCCAATTGCTGTGCAGGGAAATAACCCTGGTCCAGTTTTAGGGTCTTTAATACCCTCACCTTTGGAGTTGCTCAGTAGGTTCATGGTTTTGCAGATGTGTCAGAAACAGATGGTCTGTCAATTAAATTTCCTACGTGTGACAGGCTCAAACAGCCTCTGCACTAACTAGATATTCCACTACAGTTTTAATGGATAATAAATGGTGAGACTGTGTTTTATTAATAAAACAAGAGAGGTCTATCTTTGATTATTGGTTCCAATAAACATATATGCTTATAATCATATAACACTATCAGAACATACAGGAAATAAGTTCAACTGACTAATATTATTATATTCACTGTTATTCATCACCTATAAAATTATAAACACTATCTTTGGCTTTGTCTGTAAAAGTATCTGCTGTTGATACTCTACTGCTGCTGATCTCTACGGTACTATCAAGCAAAAACTAAGAGGAAAGACCCTCAGTGATAATGTATGGAATGAAAGAAAAAGGCTTTCAGGTACCTCAGTATGGAACAAAACATGGAAAGCATTTTAACAGCTTGAGAGCTACACAAATTGATCCTTATTGCATTTCCTTGTGCAAATTACTTTTAAGTCGCCTGTGCCTCCAAGCTCCTCCAGAGAAATAACACATCTTAATGTCAGTAGACTAACAAACTCTGGGACTAATAGTGCTGGGTTTTCTTCAGGCTTCTAGCTTGTTTCATTGAATTTTTAACTGACTTACACAGAAACTTTTTTTGATGTCTGCCGTACAACTATTAGCTGCTTCGACTCAACAATTTGGTAGTGAATTGTGAACAGTAGGAATGAGCAGGCTGGCATTGAAAGCTGTTCCTTTTCTGTCCTGTTAACCTATCTTTATCTTAATCCACGAGTTTTAACTTCTTTTCTGATTCTCTTCCTCAGCCTATTGGGGTGGATTGAGCTGTGTGCCTGCCCAGTTAAACCAAAACAGTTCTTCATCTTTTCTCACAGCTGAGTTTACTGTCATGATTATTTGCTGAAGGAATGCATTTTAAGCTGATACTGCAGGATATGAAAGGCCGAGAATTTTTATTTCTTTAATCATTGCTATTAATACCACAATTCTCCAATTCTTAAAAGACAGTCATAGAACTAGAAAACACCCTGTTTCTATGCATCCTTTCAAAACTTGTCTAATTTAAAAACCCCAAACTTTCGAACAAACTGCTCAAAGAATGACTTCCACAAATAATTTTAGGGAATATTTTTAGTATAATAAGCATGTTTGATGAGATAGGGATTGTGGAGGGAGATTTATTTTTACACAGGAATGTAAAAAAAAATATTTAACTATGAAATATGTTTATTTGATTCTTGGCTTTCCATACTAACTTGTGGTAATGTTCTGCCTCAAGCAAGCAGTAGTAGGCAGTAACTCATGTCAGAAGACACACTGGCTGAATTATTGATTTAGAGAATTTAAACTCTATATACAAGAGGGCATACTAAAAGTAAGAACCAAAGCTGCTATGTGCAGCTTTGACTGTGAAGAGAAAGTAAATATCAACTCACTTCATGTTTTAGAATGTCCAACAGTAAAGATTTTTGGCTTCTCTTGGCCTGATTCATTGAAGGGAAAAAGCAAAAAAGGAGAAATCAAGTGAAGTAGAGCCCTTTGTTACCAGTAAGCATTTATTTTCTTAAAAACAGTTTCTTATTTCTGCCTGATGAAAACTGTGTGAGCTATAGTCAAAGAGATCCAATCATGAATAATCTCTTTAAAATGGCGGATTATAAAGCTTCAAAACAGAGCATAACAAAGCAATGTAAAACAGATACAGACAGCCAAGCTGGCATTATGAAGAACTAGCTCAATTCTATAGAATTTATTAGATCAGGAGCAATCTTCAAGCTAAGAATCTAAACTAAAGCAAAATATCTATGTTACCATGGCCTTCATACTAAGCTAATAAACCCTGTCAAACTTGATTTGGCACCAGAGAAAACCAGCTCAGGTATCTTGGCACAATCAGTTCTGGGAAGACTCATTTGTTCAGGCAGACCATCACATGGTCACTGCAGTTTTCATCTATCCAGTTTCATGGTACTCTGTCAGATCTCATAACTCCTTCAAGAACCAAATGCAGTGGGGAGTGGATTGCAAACTTCTCAGCCTGGCTCCATTAGCACTAGAAGAGATCCACCCCCCTGGAATACGTCAGGCCCATATGGCTTGGGATGAAAAGGGACCAAATGGTACATATGCAAGGATCAATTTTGTTATAAGCAGTGTCTTTACCAGTAAAGGCAAAACTCAAAGCTTGAAAGCCATCTTTTAGTCACCTTTTCTTGCAAAAAATATGGTACTGAATTACTGTGCTTCTATCCTCAATAGAGGATTTGGAAATATATCTAGGTATCAAAACATCAAAACACAGAAGCGGAAGGGAGCAAAACTTAATACATGGTCCTACCAAGAGTGGTAGGAGAGACACCAGTCAGATAGGCCATATCCCCTGTGTTTATTTGGGATGTAGAGAATCCTCTTTGCAACAACTCTGCACTTGAGCTCCAGCTAAATAAATACATACCACAATCGCAGGCTCACATTCTGGAATATTTTATTTGCTTGTACAGCTGTTATCCATGAAACAGCATAAGTCATCCAGTTCCATCTCTTTCAATCACAGATAGCTTTGTCAGTGATACTTATTTAAGAAGGATTCATATATCTTCAAAAAAAAACTCCTCCACTCTCCAAAATAATGCAAGAAACAAAAACACACCTCAAATACCTCACAAAACTTGTTTTAAGTTCTGAAGAAAACATGTATGATTCATGTCACTAAAGAAGTAATTTCAAGCAGGTTGTGAGAGTAACACCACTGAAGTATTGGTTCCTTTCCATTGGACATATGGAGGTAGATCCTATGATGACAGCAAGCACAGATGTCTCTCTGGCAGACATCTGAAGCTTGATTAGATAAATGTCATACTGAATCCTTAATACCATGAACCTAACTTTTGTTGCTTTAATGGAGCTCACCTCTCTTACATCATATAGTCTCTGCTGTGTAGTTTAAAAGCATTGACTTAAATTCTGATGCAAGGTTCTGAAACTTGAAGTTCCACAATAAAACGTTTATTATCAAAAGTATAAATTTCAAGATTGTATCTAATATGATTGTTGTTATCATATCAGTTTTTTTTCAACTTAGATTATATTTGGATAAACAGTGAGCTCTCTGAAGACAAAAAAATGGGTGAACTTTATACATTAGATTCTAGTTAATAGAATTCTTGGGAAAATCAAGAAAACTCCTTAAATATTCAGCTATTTCACTCAATAATATTCCATTTAAAATACACATTCTAAAGCTCAGCTTGCCTTCCTGAAACTCAGCACATTATAAAAAGGACATAGAGCAGTTTATTTGCTGGAAGAGAGATTTCTCCTTTATATTTATGCAGCCTGTGGTGCAGACCGTGGTGTGACAGGCTGTGCCCCTGCAGCCCATGGAGGCCCATGGTGGAGCAGGGATCCTCCTGCAGTCCCTGGAAGACCCCCTGGCAGAGCAGATGGCTGCACACGAAGGAGGCTGTTGACCCCGTGGGAAGGCCATGCTTGGAGCACTCTGCTCTTGAAGGATGGCACCCTGTAGAAAGAACACCAATAAGAGATCCATGCTCTTATCTGCAGCTTGTGGGATGAACCCACGTTGGAACCCACAAAGCACTGTCTCCTGTGAGAGGGACACCACACTGGAGCAGGGGAACAGTGTGAGGAATCCTCCCCCTGAAAAAGGAGCAAGAGAGACATGTGATGAACTAACTATAGCCTCCATTCCTCATCCTTCTGCACCACTTGGGGGAAGAGGCAGAGAAAGCTGGGAGTGAAGTTGAGTCCAGGAAGAACAGAGGTGTGGAGGCAAGGTGTTAAAAGATTTGGCTTTATTTCGTATTACCCTGCTCTGATTTGATTGGCAATGAATTAAATTAATTTTTCCCCAAGTCAAGTCTGTTTTGCCTGTGATGGTAATTGGTGAGTGATCCCTCCCTGTCCTTATTTTGACCCACAAGCCTTTTGTGCTAATTTTCTCTCTGTCCAGTTGAGGAGGAGAAGTGACAGAGAGGCTTTGGTGAACACCTGGCATCTAGCCAAGGGTAACCCACCACACAAATATATATTGTCATGCAATTATTTTTCTATTTTTTTTTTTAACATAAAATTTATTATAGTTAGTCAAATACAAAATAGCATAGAAACTAAGCTATAAAACTTGTCTACTCTTAGGATTTTTTTTTAGATACTAGCATTTTCCAGGAAAATATGCAGTATTTTTCCTACTTAAAGCATACTTTTTTTTTCCCCCATAAATCCCTTTAGCAGGATTAAAAACATCTTGAAAGAAAATCAAAAGCATTTAAGTCTTCTATGAGAAAAGGAGAAATACTAACTCTTTGACTATATCTGTTCTGGTCTTTCTGTACAGTCAGTTTAGGAAAGCACTTTGGATGCAAGCTAAAATGAACAGGCTCTGGAATCAGTGTTGTAAGATTGGTAAGGGTCCTCATGTCCACTGAGGTAAACAGAAAGTAGAACTCATGCAACCTTTCTGACAAAAAAAAATGAAAACAAGGAAGAAAGGGCAAAATTTATTGTGCTTACAAAAGTTATGGCATGAGCTTGTTTTGAGGAGTTTTTCTATCAGGAGTCTTTATTGTTAATATTGCACTGAGACTGATACATCTCCTCTACCTTCTTTCTTTACAAGATTATTAGTCACTCTCAATATGAATATCAGCTGTATGGCTTCACAAGAAATTCATTATATTTCCAAACCAGAAGACCCTACACACATTTCAATCTAAGTAATTTCTTTTTCCTGACAAAATGAAGCACTAGCTTTTATAGGAGCTTTCCAGAACTGTGTCCGAAAGAAATATTTTAGTTTTGTACTCCACTAATATCAACACATTATATTACATGTACCTAATTCTCTCAACAATTTTGTCACATAATGCATTTATCAACTTCAGAATTTGAACCTGTATGTAGCATATTTCCCAGAATTATGTAATTCTCTGGTCCACTTTTGGTTTCTTGAAATGGTGTTTCCTTTTGAAGGTGTAAAGCACAGTCTACAGTGGAACATAAAAAAAAAATTGTGAAAGTAGAATTAAAAAAAAAAAAGGCTTGACAGTAGCAAATTAATGGGAAAATGATGGCTGCAGTGACATTTGTAGGTATATTTATAAAATTATGTCACACAAGCCTTTTTTCAGACAAGGCATTTTGTATCTGTCTGATGGGAATTTTTCAGTTTGTAGAATAAATATAAAATATTAAAAAATTGTTTCTTATGCTTGACATTTTAACCCACTCAGCCTTCACAATACCTTATCTTTCTTCTGCTCCTATTTACTTTTCCAGTTTTATTTTAGCAGCTTTATTATCACACCTTTACAAGAAGTGTCTGAGTTTTAATCTACGTCCCATGAGTATGCAAGGTATCTTTCACTTAGCAGTCAGATGTGAGGTTTCTCGCTCTAGGAAAGGCGGCGAGCCCCGAAACCCCATGAAGGAAGGCTGCCGCTGCGAGCCTCACACCCGTGTCGGACCGGGCGCCGCCGTCGATGCTGCGGGCGTGGGAGCCTCCGGAGTGTCTCCGAGACAGAGACAGGCAGGAGACAAGGCGATTAAAGAGATGTAGTCTCTCCGGTCGGGATCCAGTGGTTTATTGAGGGGCGGCGGGGCGACGAGGGTGCGTGGGGTCGGGGAGAGTGGAAGAGGAACGTAGCAAGCTGTATCCGGGACGCGTAGAGCCCAGAGCGGAACCGAACACGGGGTTAAGAAGGGGGTGCAGGATGAGAGGAGTTTACATGGCAGAACCAACCGGGACGTGGGGGATGCAGGATTGGCAGGGATNAAATTGCATTTATTTGTGTATACACACCATGTGCAATAAGGAAAACTTGAACATGTTCAAAATCCCGCTAGGAAAATATTCTCGCCATGATTTCTGTGTAGTCTCCTGGTAACTGAGGGTGCAGCAACCCAAGATGGGAAGAAAATGCCTGTAGCAGCCCACTTGGTAGAGCTGGACCAACCGACACTGATGTACGACAGTGAGACTGCAGAGCCGGAAGGGCCCTGGGAAGTGGCTGAGGTCTAGCTCAGGGTGACTGTTAGAGTCACTCCCAGTGGTCCCTGAGGCAAATAATCTACATATTATAATCCTCCGCCCTGGGTTGGCTACGAGATTCTCCTCCCGTGGTTTACCTATATGGATTTGTTCTGGAAGTTTCTTCTTTGTTCTGTTTAAAGCTATTGATGATTGGTTATTTGCTATTGAGTTCCCTCCCAAAAACTGTTGTAATTGATTTGTTCAAATGTCTGTAACCATTCCCTGTAACCCATTGATTGTCATCCTCAAAACTCCTCCCATGCATCCTTCCCTTAAAATCCCCTGCAACCCCTTGCTCGGGGCTTCTGCCATCGACCCCTTGAGTTGCTCCTGACCTGCCTTTCCTATACCCTCAATAAACCCTTCAAGGACTTGACCAGAAGCCTGCGTCTCTTGCACCTCTTTGAGCCTTCGTCAAGCAGCTCTCCGGGGAGACTCCTGAAAGAAAGAGTCCTCCCCGTTCCCCGAAACAGGGTTTGAGCCGAGCCGTCTCAGGCTACGAGACTGAGCTCGCTTCAGATGCCTGTTCCTTCCCACTGACAATAGAGGAAATTTATGACAACTTCTTTCTCATCATGGGCACATTAGGTCTAAACCTAAGTGAGGCTAAACTAGATTCAGCGAGTTTAGGACATTCTCCTCTGTCTGATGCTGTTCTTCCCTCAAAAATGGTCTCTTGTCTGAGGTAATTAGTCCTCTGCAAGTGGAGCTATATATAAAAGAACAGGACCTTGAGAGGTTTCTAGGCATTTTTGTATTGTAAAATATTACTCAAAGAGAAGTTTCTGTGGGAGGAAACATGATTCAAGAAAGAATTATCAAGGGACCTAGGTACAGAATATTAATTGGGATGATGTTTGATTACTAGCAGTTTCTGTAAAGTTCATTCTAAAATAATCTAATGTTTTAATTTTGTCACTTAATCATTATTTTATGGTCTCTCATAGTAACAGCTACAGCAATTACAATAACATTTACTATTGCTAATCATAATTTAAACCCTAAGTCTTCAGGCAATTCATTCTGGGCCTATTTCTGATATCCTATCAATGGCCAATTAACATCCTTAAACCTTTACATTCCAATCACACCCTGTTCATATCAACTTAAATCTCATTTTTAGAGTCTTTCAAGTATCAGAAGCATCACTCAGAAATGTGTTTAAATTCTCTCATTTGCATTAAAATTATGCTTTCCTTTCACTTTTAAATTCTTCCCTTTCAATTGTAAAGTTTATATAACCCATTTCACTTGACAAGAGAGAAAAAAATAAGACAGACGTATTAAGAAGAAATAGGTGATGATGTAGATTTGAAAAATGTTGCTACTATGCATGCAATTTGCATTCACAGTTGAGTTTTTCTGAGGAATTTGTTCTGATAAGTTGTGGGTTTGGATTCTGACTTTTCATTTAGAAATATATTACATTTTTATTCATGTAGAGATTTGTTTATTCTGTGAGAAAGAAGTGAATTAATTTTCTCTGGATATGTTGTAGGCTTGACTCTTATATTACAGAGTTCCTTTTAAAGTTTGGATTAGCATTCTACCAAGACAAGATCTGAAAATTCTTCATTCTTTATTGACGCACAGGAAAAGAAATAAAAATTTGAACATAATCATACAAAACCTAGATGACATCTCAGTAGTACAAGTATTGCAGTATTGGCAAACAAAGGTTAAGAGAAGGTTTGTTGTAAATTTACCCTTAAAATAAACTGATATCTTCACAGCATTGATACCAATATTGTAAGTACTGCTAGGAAAGTAATGATAAAGGTAAGTATTTATATGACTTAGTATCAGAAAAATCCTCTGGAAAAATTAGCTGATTGTGATCTTTTGGGTCATTAATCCTATATAATATGAAGAGTTTCACTATGGCAAAAGTAGAGGTAAGGACAGGATTGGTGAGAATACCTATTTTGAGGACTGAGGCTTACAGTTCATCTGTTTGGATGCACACAACAGCTATCATGCTCCAAATCTGTGCAGCAACAAACCCAGAGAATGTGTCATTTCCTCTTTCTCCAGACTGAGGCACTGACTTCAACTGGAACAAAATCTAAATATGAGAGTGAGAAAGGGCTCCAAGAGTTGGCCAGTCTTGCTGCTTGAGTGGGCTCTTTGACACACACACACAGCTGTGCTATAAATCACATAGCTGAAACTACCTAGAGATTAAACCTTTATTCTGGCAGAATAAAAAGAGTTAGAAGATGCCTCTAATGGGACACTAGAAGTTCATCAGCTCCCTTAGAGCAGAATTGGGTTACATGTGAAATACAATATTCATAATTTCTTAGGCAATACAGCTTGCAAATGTAGTACAATGTATTCATAACCCAAACTCAGAAACATTAGCTTGGAGATTATTTGTAAACACATTCACAAAATTCACTGATTTAGTTTCATGATACTTTCCCCTGAAGTGGGCCTGATTCTCATATTTCTTTCAGCTGTAATTTTCTTTAGATTAGCTATTTGTAATTCTGTATTTCAAAGCTTCAATTTAAAGTTTTACTATGTCTCCATTATTAATTTATTACTGAGTTAATTATAAAGATAATGTAAAAAGGCTCTTTAATTTCCGAGGAGGATTTTCTACTTATTAACTATATATGAAACAAGACTGATGAAATGTAGATTATTTTAAAAAATACTGTGAGCTATGCAGCTCACTGTAATATGGAATGTGGAAATACAAGCTTAATTAAACGTGAAGAAAACCCCTAAAATTAAATGGAATTAGTAATCTTATTGTCATGGAACTGCTTGCCCATCACCTAAGTGAATGCACACATTTTTTTAAAGGTCAATTGACTGAGGAAATTTTGTGAGACATCTGAGAAGATTCTTGGAAAACAAGAGCTTCCTTCAACAGTTTACACTACTAAGTATGAATGGCAATTATCTCCTCAAACTGCATTACTCCTGAAGAGTTTTCTATGTGTATATTAGTGGGTGAATCTTAGTGCTTTACTCATGTCATATTTGTTTTTGCGGTGAGCTGATGCTGGATGGATGCCAGGCACTCACCAAAGCCTCCTCTATCACTTCCCTCTGCAGCTGGGGAGGGCAACAAAGGGTTCATTAGCTGAGATAAGCATCATGAGAGATTGCTCACCAAACACTGTCACAGATAAAACAGTCTAGAATTAGAATTAGACATATTTTAATTGAATTTGTTACTAACAAAATCAAAGCATGATAATCAGATGTAAAATAAGACCTTAAAAACACCTTCCCTCCACCTCTCTCTCCTCCTCAGCTCTACCTCCTGACCTTGGTGTCTGCAGAGTTGTTCCTCTCAAATATTCTCCCCTCACTCTTCTCTGGCCACCATTACCTCTGCACAATATCTTTATTTTTCCTTCTGAAATATATTATCACAGAGGTGTTACCGCTATTTCTATTTGACCCAGCTTTGACCAGCGTCACATCCAGGAATTGGCTCTGCCTGGCATGCAGGAAGCTCCTGGCAGCTTCTCACAGAAGCCACCCCTGTAGCACCCCCCAGTCTCAAAGCCTGGCCATGCAAACCCAATACAGTTTTCAAGCGTCTGATAATTAAATCTCATAAGTTAAACTTAGTAGGTTTCAAGGAAGTGTGCACCCATGGAAAATTGTTTTCCAAGACATTTAATACCGAAAGGGTATATTTGGAAACAATGGCTTCTAGGAATTGCACTCAATAATTCACAATTCAATGATAAATCCACATGCATGCACACAAAAAACCCTTCCTGATGAGTCATTAAGGACAGAAATATCATGTCGGTTGCCTATGAATAGTTTGAGAGTTTATTTGATGTTCCATTTTTGAAGAAACTTCTAATCTTGGATTGAAATGTTTTTCACTATGGCCCAGGATTTCAGCTCATCACCAGTGCTGTGTTTCTTAAGTGTGAGGTTGATGAGCGACACATTGCTCATTTCCCAGTTTTTAGATATTTGAGATTAGCAGAGGACAAAATTAATTGCATCATTTTCATACAATCTCAGTTCGGTTTGGATAGAGTGCAGTTATAAGGCTATTGAAATATTTTTGCCTCATGCTAAGAACAAAACTTCTTTCCTCTCTTCCCTTGCTCCTAAAGTGATTAAATGCAGATTTGAAAATACGGAATTACATACATCTATAGGAGTGAACCAAGCAGAGTCAGGTCTTGAAAACAAAATTTTGATACTTAGTCTGCTACAGAGAACATTTTTAGTACAAGGAGGCCTATTAAGTGCAGAGGGATGAATTGTGATTTATAGACCGATTCATCAAACGATAACATCTTTACAATAAAATGGAATGAAGTTGTATAGCTGCTAATTATCACAGAACTGGCATTTAATTATTTGCTATCGGAACCAGATCAACAAAAACACTGTACATTTTACATGATTCAGAAATATACTTTGCTTTCCTTTCCTCCACTCCCTCTCTTTCATAAGCATTGCTAGTTTTGCTTGCTTTCAAAGTTCCTTGTTATTCAGTAATGATAAAAATCTTATAAGTAAGCTGTCTTCCAGGAACACAAATTTTTAAAAATATTTTTGGGTTTTTTTTGGTGACATTTTACTTTGTCTCAATAAATTGCTTAGATTTCAAAAACTTCAAGTTCTCATCTCTGAAATAAAGTTTCCAAATAATGTTCATGTTACTGTTTTCTCACTTTTTTTTTTTTAATTGCACATCATCTTGTGCATTTTTTTCAGGGAAATCCAAGCCTTTAATTTATTTAGGCTAGAAATCACTATTCTTTTGTGAATCACACTTCACAATGACTTCAATAGAGTGGTGCTATTCTTTTAATCCCTATATTGATTTAATAAAAACATAATGCAAATCTTAGTTGCTATAAGAGAAAAAAAGTTTTATCATTAGAAATTTTCTAAGTAGTATACTACAAGTTATCACCATAGTCATCTGTTGTTCAAGTTATCACTATAGTCATTCTTACCTGTTGTAAGAAAGTAGGTTGATTATTAAGAATACTCTAAATGGTGTAATACAAGTTAGTTATCATGGTTATAACCCCAATTAAATTTATGGCAGAACTGAGTAAATTAAAAATCTATTTTTACAGTACGTTTGTACAGAGGAGATGCAGACTTTGGTAACATTGACCATTGTCCTAGAGTAACTTAGGAAATTTGCAAACTTTGGTATATTACAGCAGATGCAGAAATTACTTTTGTGCTTTTGTTCTTCCATACATCACTTTTCCACACTTGCATTTTCCAGGACATTCTTCAGGTCTCACCTGCATTTATATATATATTTTTTTATTCCAAAATATAGATTTCAGACAAGATAAAGAAGGATAAGGGGTAAAAAACCCCTAAACAACAAAACAAGTAGATAAATGCTCTAAAGTATACAGTATTCATGCTATTAAAAAATGAGAAACTTTAGGACACTTTTTTTTCCTTTTTCATAGAGCTATGAAAATATAATGAAATTAATCAGTGAAATGAGCCTCATTGACAAAAGTTTCCCAATGCTCTTAGCAAAAACTAGCTGTACAGTGGACATTCATACAGTTAAAAAAAACCAGTTGGCAGTATTTTCTGGCACAAAGACATCCGAGAAGATCTCTCTGTGCAATTCATATCTATTTGAGTTCTTGTCAACCTGAACAAGGGCAAATGTTCCATTTTATACCCACCTATGTAATACACAAGCAACGGGGCTCTACAACCTACTTAAAACCCAATATTTTACAATTCATTTCTCTTTGGACACCCTGTTAATGGATGCTGTGGAAGTGAAAACTAGGTACAGACAACTGAGGGTAAAATTTAGTTCAGAAGATAATGTTTTCATTTATGCTACAAATATAATTTATGCTTCCATCACAACCCATACAGATTAAGTTATTACCACTAGAGAAGCCAAGAGAGTGATTCAGTTTCAAAATAGTTGTCCCTGGAACAATTCAGTTTGTTAAGCACATATATTTATTTCCATCTGAGATTCTTTGAAATATCTTCCCTGATATCCAACTTTTTATGTGAGAAAGTGGGATTGTTCTGCAGGTCATGGGTCATATCTTCTAGTTCTCTGGGCATGTCTCAGGTATCCTAAGGTTTCTCCAGTGACACTAGATGCTGTTAGGCACCTGGATCCTCCACTGGCTCTGGCAAGAAAGATAGGAAACTGTCATACATGGAACGATACTAAAATTAGACACTTAAACTGAACTTAACCTTCTATCCTAGAGGCTTCAGAAAGTAAGCACATCCAAAATTTCTTCTTAGGCAGACTGAAGAGTCAGCCTTACTACCTGGCAGAATTATAGAGCAAATACTCATGGAAGCTATTTCTGGGTACCTGAAGGAAATAAAAAACCCAAACAGGTTACTGAGTACAGTCAGCATCAATTTCTTGTCGGAAAATTGTGTTTTTCTTACCTGAATGAATGACCGTGGCTGAAGGGAGTGCAGTGAACTGCATTTACCTTGAATATATCAAAGTTATATAATTATCTCCATTACATCAGGGTCTTGCATAGAATCCTGGTAGCCAAACTGGAGATATAAAGAAGAAATGGGTGAAGTATAATCTGGGTGAAAAATTTGGACAATCAGACCCAAGGGGTAGCGGTCATTGAATCAAAGTGTACCTAGTGATCAAGTATAAGGCAAGTTCCTCTGGAATTGATTAAAAGGGATGATACTTTAACAACTTTGACAGTGACCTCGACAAGGATTCACCCCTATCATGTTTTCGCATTATTTCAGATTGGGGATCATGGTTGATATGCTGGAGAGCTGGGCTGTTCTTGCTGATTAAGGAATAAACAAGCTGAAAAAATGAGTTAATAAGAATCTCAATATTATCAATAAACACAAATACAAAGTAGTCTTCTACTTGGCATGCAGCAAGTCCACCATCTAGGCTAGGAACAGACGGCCTGGATAATATATCTTTAGGAACTGACCTGGAATCAAGATATATTTACTGCAATGAAGACTAATTGCCTATTGGGCTGTATTAGCAAGGATGCAGTTAGCAGATTGAGGGTGTGTAGCAAATGGTTATTCTTTTCCATCCAGTGATTTTGAATTTAGTATGCTTCTGGAGTACTGTGTGTAGTTTTGGACCTCTGGTCAACAAGATGCATTAACAAACATAATTTAGTAGAAAATCACCAAGATGATTGGACAGGCTGAAGAACATGACCTATCAAGGAAGGCTGTTAAAACAGCTTAGCACGGAGAAAACAAGGATAGAGAGGAATATAATTTCAGTCTTTCATTACTTAAAAGGGAGTTATAGTAAAGACAGAACCCGATTTTTCTCTTGGATGTGCACAATGAAGGATCAAGAGCTAGTACATATAATCACGAGGAAGAAAAGTTCTCCTTGGATATATTGCTCACTGTGAAAGGAGTCAAGCACTGGAAAAGGCTGCACAAAGAGGTGGAGGAATCTCTATCCCTAGCGATTTCCAAACTTCAACTTGTCAAGACCCTGGCAGTTTCCCTCTTACAGTAAAAATGAAAATAAACAATGAACCTTTTCAAAAAATGCACATAACAAAAATATTTTGTGCTATTCTGCTCCCTCTCCCTTATGATGTATTTTTACATATTTCAGAGCTGAATCTCCCAACCTGCTCTTCCATGATGAGTTAATCTCATGCATTCAGAAATCTTCGTTAGGTAGCAAATACCAATTTTCAGTATGCCCTTCTTCAGTCCAATTACCTCCCCTGAGTTATAGAATTGCCACTGAAGATCCAGGAGGAAACCAGAAAATATCTTTAATCAAAAAAATAACCTTCTCACAAGCAAAATGTGCAAATTGTTTTCTGAATCGCCTCAAAACCTTTTACTGTGGAAAAGAAAGAGAATGATGTTTTATTTTTTTTTTTAAATGTCAAAAAAATGTACAATAGATTTATTTTCTTTTGTCTTTTTTTAGATTTCCTTACTATTTTATTTCCTTCCATTTTGGAGTGAAGAGATTCAGTTGATAGAAGAGTTCAAGCAAATGATAGTGAGACTTATCTGTAATACCACAAAGCTAACACTTCTCCTTCTGAGGGTTTTCAAGACAACTATTTCACCTTGTTTGATTTTATTGGTATTCAGCCCACATTGGAAGAAAGCAGAAAGGGCCATGTTACAATTTCCATTGTGCTTGTTTGTGAATTGAAGCATAAGCTGACATCTTGTAGCAGAATCAAAGAATGCAACTAGCACAGTTCATAAACCTGCTTTCCTCAGGTTTCACCAATTTAAAATATAATTGTAATAGTAAATTCTACTCTAGTTATGACTCCAAGAAGATCAGTTACCAAATATATGTGGTATTTTGAATATTACATCAATATTAGAGAGACAGTAATGATTTTGCAGACACGCCACTGGACGAAGAAAAGAATAAAAAATATGCACACAATGTGTTAGAAATAACACACAGTCATGGGTGAAATAAAAGAGCATAAGCAAATCCAACAGTTGTACCATTCAGCTTGGATGTAAGATGCAGAATTTGAAGGACTGCTTCATTCAGGTTTCAATTGTCAATTTGAATTTGAATGTTCCTGGATAATTCTCCCAATCACCTCATCTCTTTTGAATACTTAAATATATATATGTATATATTTTTGTATTTTATTGTAATAAATTTGACTTTCTAGCAATAAAGTGTCCTAAGTGCCTGCAATTATGCTGTTCTGCATCTATTTCACAACCACTATCACTAAAGACACTAAATCATTTAGGTAACACAGGTACTTCCAGATTTCCACATTTGACAATCCCTTCACCTATTCTTCTTTCTAAGGATATGTCATCCCATCTCTCTCCGGTTATTCAGGTAACCCGCTAGTTACCTCTGAAGTTGTGAGACACTTGTCTTCATGTCCATCCTAGAGTCATTTTCATGTGTATCTGACTTCTATCTAATTTAAAGGAGGACTTTGAAATGTAGTTTTTTATAATAAGTGTGCCCTAGCCATCACTTCATAGGCATTTCTGGAACAGCTTGTTCTAAGTGTTTCCTGGTGACGTTACTCCATATTACATAACCTAAATATTCACCAGGGCAAGCAAATGCTGCAATTGAGTAGTAATTATGCAACCATGCAAAATGATAAAAGTCCATACTCCAAATCAATATTTAAATTATTATATATGGTAGACCAGGTTCAGCACAAGAGAATGAGAAATACTGCAGTTTTTTAGGAGACTGAAGGGCTACAGAAATCTACTTCCTTCTAAAATTCAGTAAAAAAAGATTTGTGCAAGGGTCACCCGTATTTCAGGCACTCCCAAACCACTTGGGTATCAGTGAATCTGAGAAATCACTTTTTCCTTCTTTCTATTCATTGTGAGCACAGTCACTGGGCTTTAGAATGGAATTCACATCTATCAAAATTGAGGGGAGTAACGTCTGACCTAGGTCTGATATCCCAATTCTTCCCTTTTCTAGCAATTTCCTGATGGTTGTGCTAAATATCTCCATAAAGAACTTACTATTAATAAAAAAATCCCACATTCTACAAAAAGAATTGTCAACAGGATACCAATTGGAATTCAACCCATAAACAACCTCTTGGAATAATAGTAATAATCATCATAATACGCAAATTACTCAGTTCTCAAGTTTCTTGTGAGAAACCACTTTTATTCTGCTACTGAAAACTGACATTTAAGCCAGGTGTAAGAATACTATTCTGTTTTACAAATCCATACAGTAACAACGTGAACAGTGACATTTTTAACCACCTGCAATACTCAGAACAGAACCAGACACATCATAGACCAATTGGAAAGGTGCGATCTAGGATCACTGTTGTGGATCTGTATTATACAAGTTGAAAAGTAGTTGAGTAAGTGATACAGCAAAGCTAGAACCTGAGGAAGGAGAAGGAACTTGTTTCTGATAATTAAACCTTTGCTAGCAGTGAAAGTAAAGCTCATTTTCATGAAGATGTTGCTGCATTTTGGATCACACTGTAGTTCTAAATCAGAATAAATTGAAGGATTTTGTGAGGATGGACAGACCTAATCAGGTCCCAAAGGGGACTGGCTCATACCCAGTGCTCTATCCCTCCTGGCAGTGCAAATGAAACCAACTTGAGACACATAATTTTGGTAACCTGAATATATGCACTGGTAGCATTACGGCTCCAGTCACTAGGAACAATTAAACCAAATTAACTTTTCAGACAGGTCTATCCAAAGGTGAATGAAGCTGTAGAAAAGAACAAAGGAAGCAAGAAGTAAATGCCTAGGTATTATAAGGTTACCTGATAAATAAATTAAAATACTAGTCTAAACTCTGTTCAGTACAATTAAAAAAAACAAGTATTCTTATTGAAAGCACAGTTTGGAAACTAGAAGTTGTGCTGTCAGAATTTTTCAGTTCTTTCTGCAAACATGTCTCTTAATATAAAACTTCATATTGCTATTTATACACTGCAATACTCATGACATTGCATGCTTAAGGTAAATAGCTGGTGCAAACATCAGCTCCATCTACATTGATAAATAGCATAGGATCAGGTTACCTCTAACCTGGAGGTCAAGTAGCATAACCTGGGTGCATCTAATTCACACAACACTTGATCATATGATTTCACCTCAGTTTCAGTTGGCATTTACACATTGGTATCATTTTGCTTATATTTTTATGTCTGAGCGTGGAAAGAGTATTGAAAGATTACACAGAACAGAGAGAAACTAACCACTATAGATTTATCCATGCTGTCCGTTATGAATGATCTTTGTCATTTGTATTCCCAAACTCATGCTTGGGAATCTTCTTGGAAAATGCCAGTAAACCCAACACAGTAAAAATTTAAGTAGTATGAATAACCAGTATTCCAAAGCTGAAGCATATTCTTTTTCCTTTTTTTAGTAATATAGACTTGGTCATTGAAACCATGGTGTTAATATTATCTATCAATGGAATTAAGCATAATGAAATTGCCAGAAATCCCATTTCCACCACATCCACATTTTTAAAAACTAATCCATAATGCCCAATATTTGCAGACAAGTTCTTCAGTCTAAATTAAAAGGTTAAATCTAATAGCACGGGTAGTTGCTGAGCAAGAGTTCTGGGACTCATGTGTGGTTATCTTGCATTGACTTCCACTTCAAAAGATAGAGAAGAAAAAATGACATTGGTGGTTGCCTATCCTTGTTTTGCAATTACTCTTACCTTGGTGTTGTGGGTTATCTCCAGCTGGCTAAGCTAAGTCCCTACCAAGTCACTTGGGCACCACCACCCTCCACTCCCCTTTCTAATGGGGGAGAGTATCAAGAAAGCAAAAAGCAAGAAAACTCATGGGTCAAGATAAGGATAGTTTAGTAAGTGGGGATGGCGGGGCGTGGGGGGGAAGAAACACCCCCACAAGGGATGTAAACACATTCAATCACAACCAGACCAATGCCCATCCAGTCCCCAAGCAATGGTTCTCTTTTGAAACACACACACACACGCATTTGATTTCTGAACATGATGTTACATGGCATGGGGTATCTCTGGTCAGTTTTGGTCAGCTGTCCCAGCTGTGTCTACTCCCAGCTTCTTGCTCACTCCCAGCCTTATTTCTGAGTGGTGGAGGGAGAAGCAGACAGCCTGGACACTGGGCAAGGACCCTTCAGCAGTAGTGAAAACATTGGTGCGTTTTGGTCACTGGTCTAAACAGCACCATATGGACTAATGTGAAAAAAATTGACTGCATCCCAGTCAAACCCAGTCCATTTGGTGTTGATACACTTCAGTTTTCTTTTCCCCCCCCTTTCATTTACTCCCATCTTAGTTATTTTCCTGACACTGCTATTTTCCTGACACAGCAGCATTCTGTAGCAATGACTAATTTAAAGCAGAACTTTTAATCTTTTCACATAATCTGTTCCTCCCATCTCTGTATTCATTTTTCTATATTGATTTAATTTATGATAAGTTTGAATGTAAAGCTTGAAAAACCATCAAAATTTTTATAGACTGCTTACACTGATGTGGGTCAAACAACTGAATAGTTAGATAAGGCTGAACACATTCAAAAGGATCAATAAGCTTCCTCTGCCTAGAGAAATTACAGTCTTACAAAAAGGAACTTATTGCTCAAAAACATAATGTAATTATTTAGACAACAAATTTCTTAGAACTCAGATACTTGATTCCTTCTGTCAGCTTTACTTACCTTCTGGAAACAAAACGCCTTACTAATTCAAAGTTTGTAAAGGAAATTGCTTTTCTTCTTTGCCTTTTGTCTGACTAACTACTAAAACTAAAAGTGACATAACTGACATCATGTTGCAAACCATTTTCTGAGCAGGTGGCTTGGAAATTGTACTAACACTACTTTCATTAGCACTGAATGTAATACTTCGAGCACTGTTAATATTTGCACTATAATTTGCAAAAGATTCCATTTTTCCCCTCCACAAAATAACTGTTCAGCTTCAGGAACACCACATCTTTGTTAGAAAAATCATAGTTAAATGTATGCTACTGCCTTTTTTTCCTAAAAAAGGGCTAAAATATAACAATTGTTTAAATGGTTCCTTACAATGTTTTCTGAGCAAGAATTGAAATATATTTAATATTTTTAGACAATTACCAGTTCTGCAAGTTTTATTTTCTCTCAGTGCTGTGCATTGGGTAATTAATGTTCAATGTTTTGAAATGGTATTATTACCTTAGTCTTAGAATTGAAATTTCTCAGCAGATATACTCATTATTCTCTTGGATATTGCAGTTGGTATTTCCTTTTTTTTTCCCTACTGCAAGCTCCAGTTCTAATGCTTTGTCTATGAAGGAAACCACTCAATCCATGCATAACTACATTTAATTCTGAGAACTCCATAAATACACAGGATTCTTGTTTAAGAAATCAAATTGCATAATCAGAATGACAGTTCTTGCTTAGCCATGTTCCATTTAGGATCTTGTCCTAGATCACCGTGATTGAATTAGTATTTTGAATTTCAGACTAAAGAAAAACTATAGATATCGTTATAGTGAAGGGCAAAAGAATGTTAAAAATTATTCATTTTCATATTGATGATTTCCTCTCAGATAACAGGCTAGAGGTAATTATTTCTTTCTTTCTTTAAGTTTTGTGGGTTTTGTTTTAAATTCCTCCTATGTCATGTAAATTTTCCTTTTCATAAGAACAGCTGCCTATTGAATTCAGAACTTCAACAATTGTTCCATTTCTCAAAAAAAAAAGCTTTGTGACTCAGCAGTATTATCTAACCATAGGCTTATTGCTCAATTATCTCTGTTGTTAAGTCAAGGAACAGAAGTTTTTTAATTACTGGCAATATTTTTTTGAGATATGTTAGTGTGACTTTAGGGAAAAGTGCAGGACAAAAGTACAGGACAAATTTTATGTGTTTTATAATTCAGTAAAAATGCCTTTTATCTTAATAAAATGGACTTAATTGAACCCTTTAATGGTACAAAGTGTTCTGCATAGGTCAATGGAAATTGAAGCAGAGATGCAATTGGTTGGTTGATAAGAAGAATGGACCTTTAGGTCAAAAGCTTCCAATTTTCTGTCAATATCATGTCTCTGCAAGGCCTTACAGATTGCTTATAATCCTTACTTTTATTAGAAATTAAGTAAGCTTTGCTTCTACTTGCAGAATTTCAAGGGTACATTTAAAGTGTGTTCTCTGAAGAGAATGCCAGCAGTATCCAAGAACACTTCCTCAAGGTGCTGAAGGTTTTAAAGGCTGATGGATTCATATCAGACTGCAGATATCAAATGCAAGATCATGAGACCTTTATAAAACAAGTATGGCTTTGATTAATAAAATAAATCAAACTAAGTGCTGTTTTATGACCTTTAACCACAATTCAGGGAAAGCTAATGCTGTTGGCTGACAACAAGCCAATCTTTCCTGTAATGGCAGCTATTAAATCCATGGGAAATCAAGACGTTATCCAATTCATATCAATTAATCAGATACCTTGGCTAAGCAGAACTAATATCCCACTTTGTTACTGGGACACATAGTAAAATATAACAACTGTACTAGGGTTCTGTTTAGTAGCAAAACTAAGGTCTTGTGCTCAGATTTCTTTGCTTTTCATTATTGGTGTTCAAATCTTCTTTTAACTAAAAAAACAACTTTCCTGTTCTTTCCTGGTTTCATGGCATTCATAACTGTTTGCAAAAACGAAAAAAAAAATGAAGTGAGTATCAATGGTCTTTTAAAATATCTGACATTACTGCAAGATAACATCATGAACGGAGTATTATACAACAAATATTCTGGACCAACTGAAAAGGAAGGGTCTAACAGATAAATTGTTTCTGGATGTATTTTTTTTTCACATTAAGATAAACGTGCATATTAAAAGTATGTGTTTTTGAAGGAAGGAGTATTTCAGTGAGAAAAAATGGAGAAGAATCCATCCAGCAAAACAAAATGTTACATTGCATCTTAAGGTAATTAAATTGGTCCTGTCAAAAATGGTTGCTTTAAAGAACTTGTTTGAACATCTTGTGACATTCATTATAAGGAATTATCAGAAGGAAGGTTAGTGAAAGTCAGACTAGAGTTTAGTATATTTTGTGCTGAACAATATTAAAATATTGAATATATTTGTAAGATTATATTTCTAAAATAATAAAATGTCCATCAGCTTTTAGATATTCAAATATCCATTTGATTTTTCTCATCATTTGATGGATCAGTAACATGTGCTGGCTACCATAGGGAAGCTGTAATGTTTTGCCAACGAACAGACAATATAAAATGATTTTAGTCATAGCTGGCTTTGTCAATATTCCATTTTTACATACGTTATAGAAGGAACAGCCCAACAGCTAAGGGCTATACAAATAGTCCAATGTGACTTCTCCCTCCGCGTCAGGCGCTCGCCCCGCAGTCACACGGCAGCAGGCAAGCCGCCGCGACCCCCCCGCGCTGGACCGGGAGCTGCAGTGAGTCCCGCGGGTGCAGCGCGGGGTGCCGCCGGGGACAGAGCCCAGCAGGAGACGGGGCGATGTGAAAGAGATGCAGGCCCTCAGTTCTCGGAATCCAGGGTTTGTTGGTAGGAACGGCGGGGCGAAGCAGGCAGATGGAAGCAGGAAGGGACACGGGGGATGGAGACGCCTGGATCCAGAGCGCAGAGAGCCCCGAGGGTCCCCGTTCCAGGGGTTAAGAGGGGCCGCAGGATGGGAGGGGTTTACACAGGAGATCCAATCGGAACACGAGGGATACAGGGTTGACAGGCACTCTAGGGAATGGACGCGAGGAGGGAAGGTACAGATCTTATAAACCAATACTAAACTGCGGGTAGAGGAACGTTCTAGCTATTAACTCTAAAAGGATGAAGGGGAGGGGAGCTCCAGAAACCAATACCTCTGCCCCCTGATGCATATTTATGGGGCTATCTGTAAGGTGTGTCAGGGGGAACAATTTTCTGTCACCCTGACCTGAAGGTTTCTTCAGACCCAGGGGGCTTCGTCGGCTATTTCAGCTTCCAAGCTCATCTGGGTTAATCTCACTGCTACAGTCCAAAGTGCCATTGGTGTCCACATGGAAAAGGATTAGTTGATAGTAGTCTGTGCTTTTAATCAGTTGTGGCAGTCTTGCTGGGACACCCCAGATCTCATTCCTGGCCAAGCAGTAGACTTCTGTTGACTGTACATCAACGCAGCCAATGGGTGCCTCAGCAGAGAGTCACCCACTGCTACATCTCTGCTTCCTTCTGCATGTCTTAGTGTGTGCAAGAGGTATCATCTCTTCCACCTTCAGCTTGGGTGACTCCCTGTGCCTCGCACAGGTGGAGCTGGCACTCTCCGCCACCTAAGACCACAGGGTAATTTGCTGGGCTTCACGTGGACAGCAGCTTCTCTGATAGGAAGCTTTCTCTGAATGGTCACCTCCAAACTCTCCCAGTTGTCTCAGCAGATGGCTCCTGGCTGCTGCAGAGCACAGCCCTTGCTTTGTCTCTACCACTATACTTCCAAAGATGTCAAAGCACTGCGTAACAAGCCCTTCTACTTCCCTGGAATCCTCGAGGTGCTGGGTGGGCTTGCACGGGCAGCAGCTGGCTGGGATGGCTGTCAGGGCTGCTGCCTACACCTGTGGAGGAGCAGAGCAGGCAGCAGCCTGGCAGCTGGTAGACTGCGCTGCCCTCCTTGCACCCGCGGTGCAGCGAAATGCCATGCCACTACTCCCAGGAACCTCTCCCTGTTTGTACAACCCAGTCATGTCACTCCTGGTCGTTTGCACTTGCCAAGGCCCAGTTCCATGGAGAATCCTGTGGTTTGGATTGGCCAGGGAGACAGCCACCCTTGAGACCTCACAAGCCTCCTGCTTTTCTCAGCATGCCACAAGAGCTGCTGCTGCCACTGCTGCTGCTAGCATGGAGCTAAATCATAAACCAAGAGATATTGCAGAATTGGAAGTATTTGATTTAAACTATTTTTACAATAGTTATGGCAAACAGCCATAACTAAAATACCAAAACCTAATAAAATTAAATTAAACTATACAGGTTATTTTTATCAATGACAAGGCACACCAGAAATGTCTTAAAGTACAAAATTAATGTAATGTAAACAGGTGATTAGGTTATTTTTAAACTAAAATAAACAGCCACTAAAACAAATAGTATTAATACTTGCAAAAAATGCAGAGATCCCATAGGATAAAAGCAACTATACAAATGTAGATTGTTATTCTCACCAGAGTTCTGGCTAACATAAATACAGTTATAATAAATGTCACTACTGAGGTATTTTTAGTGCAACAACATGTACAGAATATTCTGAATTGGAAGGGACCCACAAGAATCATCCAGTCTAACTCTTAAATAAACAGACCATGGGGGATTGAACCTACAACCTTGGTGCTGTTAGCACCATGCTCTGACCAACTGAGCCAACCTCAGGGCCTGAAATAACTTTTAAAAATATTCAAGTTATCACATACATTCAGTGAATGTATATTTTGGACAAAACATATTAACTGTATTCAAAAGTGTGTATTTTAGAATACATGATAAATTTTCCAATACACAATCCTAAATTCTATACATCCTTACCCATAAAACAGCATTAAAAAGACACCCATGTTTCTGCTTTAGACATCTGTACACCTGCATAAAGACTTGGCTCAGCTAAACCTTTAGTCCTTCTTCAATGAACCTTAAAATGCACTTAAACTGAAATCACACATGCTTTCCTGACTTAAGTAAAAATGCACTGACACATACACAAAATGTCATTCACTGTTAAGTTACCATTGTCTGAAACCAACATTTTGCCTCTTACCTTATGTACTCAAAGCACAATATGGCTAAAGAGTCAGACAACACCAATTGGATTGTAGTTTGTTTCTAAACATCTGCATTTCATACAGTTAAATATTTTATTGGTGAAAGTGTGTAAGAAAGCTAAGCTTCAGTGCAAGAGCAAAAACTCCCGATACATATAGCTAAGGTATAAACCCATGGAATTATGAGATTACGATAGAAATGCTGACGCAATCTGAACCACAGCTATTTGAACACAACAAGCTGTAATTGGTGCCATTACTAAATACTTCAACTGGCTGTATATTTCACGGAACTGATTCTGCAATCTGGTTGTAACTTTGTTTCAAAATGTTTATGATTACAGGAAAAGGTTCTTTTTGCATTGTTTGGGGTTTTTTTCTGTATCTGGCATTCACATATTTCCTTGAACAGCTTGATCTGTTGTCAATACTTGAAATTATTTCATTGTTAATATTAAAGATTGTTACATCTTTTCTTTGAAAACAAAGTGTAATTGCACCAATAAATTTCTCTACTGCCATACCTGAGATTCAGGTTCCTTGGTCACTTCTAGATCACACATATTTCATGTTCACCTCTTTCCCCTACTAAAGTATGAGAGAGATTGCATACACCTCATTTCCTCCCCAGCTTCTGCTGTTTATAACAGCAGCAGTTGAGTGGAGGAAAAGTAGCCATTCTCAAACCACAACTTCTGCATTTATTAAAGTGGTTAAAGAGATGAAGAGTAGAGATATAAATTGGTAGAACTGAGTATGAATGTGGGAGTTTGGGTGGAAGCTAACAGGAGATTGCAGCTATCGAAATCTTTAGATATCAGTTAATGGGAGACAGTTAATGGGAAGTTAAGCTGAACTGCCCCTAGCAAGGGCAGAGACTGATACAGAGGCAAAACTATGTTGGGTGATTAACAAGGGTGATTGGGAATGATGACTCTGACATTAAGAAAGCAAAACGTAATGGCTAAAGTTATACTTTGTAACGGTATAAAACCATGATGTTTCTGTTCAATTAACAGAACTTTGCATGAACCAGGCTGAGTCCCCAGTACAATGCTGACATATGAACACCAGCACAGGTTCTGTGATGCCCTTTTGAGCAATCTTCCTGAGCCAAGCATAAAACAAGCACAGATTATTTCTCCTCTCAGCAAAGAGAAAATAGATTTGTATGTAAGAACTATAATCTGCTTCTTGCTTTCCATCTCAGGAGACATAGCTATGTACAGCTGAGGTTTATGACAGAGTTAGAATTAGCTTCTTACTGTGTGGAAACACCAGTTTCTTTGATTTGCAAAATATCTGAGATGACACATTTAGGATGATGTTTTTCACATCAGTGAACACTCACTTAAAAGCATCCTACTAGGGCCCACAAAGATGATGCTGAGTTACCCAGTTTGTTGAAGTGTTTGGGTATGAAATAAAAGTGATACAGTCTTCTTCTAAAGTATTACAATTAAATAATTCTTGGGGGCATTTGAGTTGTAAGTAATTTTCAGCTCATTTCTTATGTTACAGTCATATTTTATCATTAGACAAAACTCCCAGTATGTTATTGAAGAGTATTTTCCTTTCCTGTTTGTGACAAAGAGTTGATCCAACTCACATTAGATTTAATGAGCATCTGTCAAATTTAATTTGAGTTGATTCAAATCTGTAAACTGCAGTCCTGGACACTGCTGTCTAGCACTACATTGAATGCAAGTAAACAATTTTAGATGAGCCACTGCCATGCAATACCATTGCAAACCTTTATATGTAATATGAAAAAAATAATGTAACAGGTTTTGAAATTAAGTATTATTTTAAGTAAACTGAGGAACGACAATTTACATCAGCTAAAAATACCACACAAATTGTTCTCCAACAACTCCATGAAATGAGGAATTATTCATACATTTATCACAAAATTCCAGAAATTCTCTCTGATGGTTCAGGTCAGCTCCCTTAAACATCTTCATCAGCAAGCACTCTTGTGCTTCTTTTGTGCTGTGAGAGTGGTATCTCCCTGCCTGGCCTTTTTATCAATGAGTAACCTCCATCCAATATAAAAGACTTGTGGAAATGATGAAGGGGGTCTCAATTAATGAACTCCTAGTACAGTTAAAGTCTCCACTAGAAATGTCAGCATTGTAAATAGCAGTGTATCCACTGCTACTATAATACAGAGTTTAGAGAATCACAGAGCAAACCTGAGGCTGATTTTAAAATACCAAGGTGCCATATCTTGGAAATGAAACACAAGAACACGTTAATGATTGGAATATCTAGAAATCTTGGTAAAACTCTTCATATGACAAGAAATAATATCACAGAAATTCTTGGCAACAATTTCTTTTCTTTGGAGAGTTGATATTCCAGGAAAGACAGGTAAGGAAAAAAATACTGTCTTTGTTCATATATTTATCTAGATTTTATTAAGAGTTGAAAAACTAATATTTTATGTCTTGGTAAAAGACAAAAAGAAGAATGGAATAATGGCAATAATCCATATGACCTTTACTGAAGAGCTTGATGAAGCTTTTCTTAGCCTATTCAAAGATTAGATTTTTGTGGCAGCAGAGAATTTTAATCAAATATTTCCTGGAGAAATACTATGATACACTATAGAATGACATAGAGAATGAATCACGCTTATTAATTGTACTGGGAAAAAACTCTGTTTAGGAGGTTAGAAGGGGACCAGATAATTTAGATTTAGTTCTGCCTAAAAGAGAGAATTGATTGAGATGACAAAGGTGCGTTGTAGTATGGGGTGAAAGTAAACATGAGATATTAAAGAGAACTATCGTAAGGAAACAGGTGTGACAGAAGAACTAAACCAGTATTGTTTAAGAAGTCAGGCTTTGATAGAGAGCTCAGGAAACTCATATGATAGATCATTTGGGAAGACAATCTGAGAGAGACAGGAGTGCAGCATATCTGGTAGTTATTGGAAGAAACCATGTTAATGCACACTACTAAACTAGCTAATGCAAGAAGATGGTAAGTACAGTTAGAGAACATTTTAACTACTCAGGGCGACCTTAGTGATTTGAAAAGCAAAAAAAAACCCCTAAAACATATAAAATGGTCCTGTGGTTGTTGGGCCTATGACTGAGTAAGATGAGAAAGAAGGAACCCATAATAGTAAGGATCAATCCAGAAATACAACGAAACATACAATTATCAATTAGTAAGAGAAATTAATGAACAAAATAACAGATCCTAAAACTACATAAGAGAAAAACTAGAAGAAATGCTGATCTCATTGGAAAAAACTGAGAGAGTAACAACTGGTGCTTTCTGGTTTTTATTTTCTGAAATCTGAGTTGAAACTCAATAGCTTGACAAGAAGCTGGTCTGATTCTGGAAAGAAAAATTCATGATAGTGATGATTGGTGATAGTTCCAAACATTTCTCAAAATCACATTAAGTGTTTATGCACTTCGTGAAGAATTTGAAACACATTAATGGTACATTTAGAAAATACTATGAGTAGGAAATCCTTAGAGGAATGCAAATGGAACAAGAAACATAAGAACAAGACATAGACCTCTCTTCAAAAGTGCAAAGAAAAGGAGGGACAAAAGAGCTGTAAACTGGTCAGCTTTGGTCCCAGACAGTTCTAGAATATATTATTTACTCATTGTTACATCCAAATAAATAAAATGTAGTTAAGGGAAATATTTAAATATTAAAGTCCTAGCTTAAATTTTCAATAAAGGTACATTTAAACTAAATCTGTACGTGCAAAAGGCTAGAATGTGGACACAGTGTACCTTACCATTGACCATAATGGGGCAGTGGAGCGAAGCAGACAACTGGATGCCAAGCACTGTTTGACAGAAATTTTCTCTTAGCCCTCTGCAACAGGGAATACAATTATTCAGCTCTACTTAGCACTGGTGATCCTTGGTTGCAATGCCGCAGTCAGTTTTAGGCACCACACTTTAAGAAGGAAAAAGGAACCTAGAAGAGGATGACATATATGGCATGCATGTTAGAGAGTACACGAAGCAAAAAATAATCAAATTGCCTTTGCTAGAAGCAGGAAGTGTAAAGACATAGTATCTTAATTATTATGGATTGCTATGAAGAAGTAATGAAGATCACAGGAAAGGACAAGCAGAAATAAGTTCCTTTTGTAAAAAGAAGCTAAAGATATTACCTTTCTTTCTAATGTTATGAAACTGTGGACCAGATTACTGTGCATTGATATAAAGCTGTTTCCACAGTGGTTTCCAAGAACAAATTAGAAAAATATTTGTGAGGATGTCTTCACTGTAAGATAATGACGCAGGTGATTTTTCAAGCTCCCCTCTAATATTACAACAGTACAAGTTTACTTCCCTTACACTTTGTCTTAGCATGAGTAGAGTATATTTTGTATCTAGAAGACAATGGAGAGCATGAGATGTTTTTATGCAATATATTTTTTGCCACTGTTAACATTTCATTGGTGGCTGATTAATGCAGAGATATAATATTTAAAAAACAGTCTTTAAAATGAAGAGCCCCTTACTTAAATATTAATTACCGAATTATAAAGAAATAATTGTATTCAGATTTTTAAAAAGCATTTAATCTCTGTTCTTTCTAAACATCAGCCATTTGTTGCTACATTAACTGTTTAAATTATGGTGTAATCAGATTCAGAAATGTTCTACATGGTAATTGTCTCAGCCTGTTTATATTTTTGTACTATGTATTAAATAATCCTGTCAAAAAGTTATTTTGAGTTCATTATTTTTGTATTGCACTGTCAGAAATTCAAATAGGTGATTGTACAAGACAGCTGAGTGAGTGACACTGGGGCCTGAATGACGACTGTGCAAAGATGTCTAAAACTCTGAACTCCTGCAATGTAACCATGTGACAGGCATTTTCTTGTAGTTACAGAGAAAGATCTCCCTGGTGCTAAGCCAAACATAAAAATCAAATTCCAATGTATTTCTGTCCTTAAAGAAGTGGTTTTAAGCCCTTGTAAGCCTAGCTCAAATGCATGGCACAAACCAATTATATTTCTCATGTCAGAGGGTTATCTTCCCAATTTAAAGGAAGGTAAAAAGGTCAGGGTATTTTTAGAAATCTGGTTAATTGATTAAAATGCTGGCTGGCTGCTACTGTCTTATTTAGCTCACTCCACTAAAACCATCCACCTTTAATCACAAGTCATTTTTTGAGGTGTTGATATACAGCTAGCTTTACAATGCTATTCTTTGTAGCTGGTTTCATGTGCTGACCCACGCTGGCCACAAATTCATTTTGAGATAACACCAAATGTGTTCAGAAATCAGCTGAGCAATTGATTTTCATTATATTAGTGGGGGGAAAAATAGCATTTCCTAATACAAGTTAACATAAATGAACTTCACAAAAGTATAGTTCCTCATAAACACAACCTGAAGACAAGAGTTAGGATTCCTATTCAGGGAAAAAAAAAAAATTGCTTTGAATAGCAGAAAACTGAAGACGTGCTATTTTTGACCTTGCATCCAAAAAAAAAAAAAAGGAAACTTTACAAAAAGCACTTTTCTGTTTTCAAATATCATTACTTGTGTTTTATTGTTTTAGTTTTGGTTTTTGTTTGGTTTGGGGTTTTTTTTGGTTTTTTTTTAGTTATAAATACATATATTTGAATGAATAAACATTAACATTTTAATGAGTGATCATATTTTGGCTATGTTTTATAACTTCATTTTAAATATTTACCTAAACAATTCTGTACCAGGAAAAGTTGTCAAAAATTCTATGTGATGTTTTTAAAGCACCCATAAAAGCATCAAGGTAAATTGATCAGGTTTACTGAAAGTTCTGTACTTGATTTATGTACAAGTCCTGCTGCTCAGATGGGGAGTACTGCTAGAGTGTGTTTTATAGGACTCTTTAGAAATCATTGAATTTGATTGAGTCAAAAGAAAAAATAAAATACAATAGATATGTTCAATATTTTGGCTGGAAAAGGTGTGTGTGCACTTAGGAGGAATTGGATAATTTATGATCTTGAGTAAGAATATAATTATATTGATATCAACTATGAAAGTAACTTCTGTTGACAGCATATACATTCAAGGTCCATCCTTTAGATGTAAAACTTGATACAGAGGAAAAACAAGTTTTCCTATTCCTCCTGAAAACTCCAACTTCTTTAACACTGTTAGAAAAACATTACTTAAATCAATTCTGAGTAATCCAAAGGTGATTTTTTTTCCTTTCTGCATTGGAGTTTTACCACATAAAACCTCTGCCACTGGTTCATTTAGTGATATGATCATCAACATGGCCAAAGCTAAAAACTCATTACATTATCTGTTATTGTTAGGTACTTAACTGTCACTAATGAAGAGACCAAGGTTCCTAAGTAAACCCAAGTTTGAATAACCTGTCCCAACTAGCCAGGCATCAAATCAACTTCTCTATTTTTACCTGCTTGGTGGATTGTGAGATTTTCTTAGAAGGGAGACAATCTCCTTTTGTCCCTGTGAAGAATTACCAGTATATACAAGAGTGAAGAACAATAAATGTTATCTGTAAAAATTATAAGCTGAGGTGTTCCAGATGATTTCATAAAATGTTAATTTCAAAGAGATGTCTGACATCATATTTGCAGTTTGGATGAAAGCTGATGGAAGCTCTCTCTTGCAGACAGAGCTGTGGATGTGGTGTGCTAGAGAAGGTGGTTGGTCCCACTGTGCCTATACGCAAAATTTTCTACCTTCAGCATGAGGGACTGCAAACCTCAGTACCCCATCTTCAAGTCCCTCTTCAGGGAGGATTCATGTGCTGGAAATCAATTACTTGCATATTTATGCTGACTGATGGGGAATTTTCCATTGCTTCAACAAACATGAATAAGGATGATAATCAGTAGCAGTGCCTGATAATTTGTGTTAGAATTTTGTGAGGAGCAAAAACAGTGTTATTAATTCAAACCTTTACAGAATTGCTGAAATAATTTACATTTTTATGCCTCTGTATGCATCAGCATCTAAAGAGATAGTGAATATAGCCATGAAAATTATTAGATATAAAATATTTTGAAGTAGAAATTATTAATTACTTCAAATGTCTTCTTTTTTCCTTCAAAATCATCCATCCATTTCCTGATGTCAATTTCTATGCAAATTTAAAAATTTTAAGTAATTTAAAAATTTGATTTGTGAAATTCATAAATTTGAAGAGTTGTAAACTCTTATTTTAATGAGTTAATGAGTTTTAGTTCATCTGCTTTTAGAAGAAAATAAAAAGAAATGCCACTCTGTTTACTGCACAGTGAAATATTCATGTCTGGAAATACCCAGAGCAGTCCTATTCATGAAAAATTTTCTCCCCCTTCAAGCCCATGAGCAGTACTGAGCCACTCCCTTTTCCTTCCATCAACTTGCTTTCATTTGAAAGCACATATAAAGGAGTACAGATGGAGATTATTCTGAAACTTTCTAAATATGGTTTTCTTTTAAATTAATTTAATAACCAGTGTTTTGCCATTTGAAGGAAATTTCGATCCTATGTAAATCTGAGAGATACATGGATCCATTTAGCAAATGTCTGCAATGTAATTTTTCATGTTGTGTAAGGCTCCTTAGAAATAAGAAAAGGAAGATTTCATCTTTAACCAAGATTTCATCTTGATTTATGTCACATGAATAGGGTTTGCAGACTTTCTTGATTTCACAGACACTCTAGCAAATCAACACAAGTATTTACTTGCTTCACTTGAAGTTAAAAAACTTGTTTCTGAAACACTGAGATGTCACAATCAAGCAAAATTCAAATCACAGATCTTGATTGCTGTACTAAATACTTCTTTCCATTTACTTTAATTAATCTTTGCATGTTCAGCTTCATGTAATTAAATACTCAATCACCTATGAGATCCTGCTGAGCCCTATTGTCTCACACAAAGCATCACAAGGTAAAGCTATCGAGAATCAACATCCACAAAGAAAGCACATTCCCCAAATTAATATTTTTCCATTATATTTGGACATCTGGAGACAATGTATCGCAGAGGGAGGTGGTGGAGTGGACTGGGCCTCTGTGTTTACCCAAAGTGTCTTTATGGCTTTGAGAGATCTCTTCGGCCAGCACTGCTCTGGTACTGTACAGGCAGATCTTTCTCCCACCCGTGCCAGTGGAAGGCACAGACACACACTCACCCTGGGAGCTGGATGGCTCATGTGTTACCAGAGACAAAGAATCCAGAGTGCTCAATCACATGGATGTTCCAGAGACCTTTAATCCCGATGGAGTCCAACAATGAAGAGGAAGGAGTACCTCCAAGTCATTACTGATATAGTGATACGGGGCCAATAGTCCGAGGGCACAGGGGCGGGGAGAAGACGGGGAGATACAACGACCAAAGGGGAGAAGGGAGGGATGGAGTGAGGGATCAGGTTACAGTCAATCAGCATTGGAGAATTTACACAGTCTAGGGAGGGACCACTCAGTTCTCAAGGAGGTATTTCAAACTTCAGAGTTTTCCCACCACTGTGTTTTTGCTGTCCCAGGACAAGTCGGCTCCCCAGCAGATCCTGAGGCGGTCTCATCCACCGCAACAACAATGTATTTTCAAATCAAGACAGAATTTTCTTTTTTTAATGAGCACTAGCAATTTGTAGAAAAAAGCACAATGCCCATCCTGGAAATATTTCAGTGTGGAGTTTTTTTAAAAGGTCATGAAGGGATGTTTAATCTTTTGCAGCTGAAAAGTTATATTTTTATATTTCTTTTTACTTACTGTGACTTAAATATTTCTCGGTGAGAAAGTTGGCTAACAAGCAGTAAATTCACAAGAAAAGCCAGAGGAGTTGGTGAAAACTATAGTTTAAAGAGGATATTGGTTTATTATTGTAGTGAAAAACAAAGCACTTATTTGGGTTTTGTGTTTATTTAGTTTTGGCTTTTTTGATTTTTTTAAATAAGAATGCCTTCCTTTGACTATCATGCAGGCATTAATGGAAATGAGACGTGAAATGAATATGGACAAAGAACTGAAACTTAGGGCAGTCTCTGTCTGATAAACCTGGTCACTCGTGGTTGGCAATACACTCTCTGTCTTCACAGGGTGGTGAGGAAGCCCTAGCTCCTAGGATGTCACTGCCAAATTACTAGGTGGGCTGTGAATAGCAGCTCTTTCTCTTCTGGTCTTGAATGAATCTGGTTTTACCTCTCTGCTCATGAGTACCTTGTCTTGGGGGAATTTGTAGAGAAAAATGATGCAATTCTGGAATGCCACATGGGATAAATGATCATAGTAGCCTCTATTTCCAGACCAGAATGTTTTTGTCGTATAATCAGTACCGCACATTATTGGACTATGGATGTTGCTACTCTTTGGTTTTAGGCAGAGTATCTGTATGGTCACACTCTCAGCTATATATTTTTGTATTACTAAGGCTCAGAGAGTTGTCTGGGTTGTGTGAATCATGATCTTAATAGTGCTTTTCCTCCATCTCCTAACAGTAAAGTAGACATAGATAGTTTTCTGCCTTGGGTATCTAGACCATAAACTTAGCAGAGAGACATTCTTGCACTACCAATTTGTGCACTGACATTGGCATTCTAAGAGTGAACACAAGAAGGCTCAATAAATATTGTCTGACGTTGAGGCCTTATTGTTTTTTTAAGTTCCTACACTACAGTTGAATTTGTGGTAACTCTTGCTACAATTTCTTCTTTCAGCAAATCAGTTATTGAAATATTCATGACAGCTTGTAACATATGATGTTACTGGGAGTCTGGGCTTCATTCACAAATGTCTGGACAGAGTGAATTTTGCTTAAATGATTATGTTTCTTTGACTTCATTAAATTAAGAAGTTTCTCCCAGATAACCACTGTTCTTCATACAGTAAAAGCAAAACTTCTAGATAAACTCAGTAAGAGTAGCACCAATGCATTTTACTGTTCCACAACTGTTTCCACTATAAAAGAAGGGAAGAGTATCCTTGCATATTTGTTTCCATTTTAGTATCTAAAGCGACTAAGTATGATAGTCAATATTTCTTCCATGAATCATCTTTCTTTACTACAGATCTTTTTACAGCTAGGCTGTCTTAGACACCATTGTAACAGTAATCATCAACACTTCCGTTTCCTAACACCTGCCTGAAATGAGACACCTGCTCTCCATATCCATTTGTATTCCTCTTTATTAGGCATTTTCCTGCATGTCTGTCGCATACTATGAAAAAACCCTCTTTTTTGTCAAGATAATTCAAGTTTTTAAATAACACTTCAATATTACCCTATTATGTTTACTGTAATAACTATACATTTTCCTTACAAAAGGCAGTATTTTTAAAGCAACTTAAGTGGATTTTTTTTTAAAGTGCAAATAATATATTGAAATTGAAATATTGCAAATAATATAATTTTTGTAAATTTTTTTCTGATCTAAAACCTATTTTTAATATATTTATAATCTTCTCATTTTCTCAGACTTGTAGTTCCTTTTTCACAATGTAGGGTTAAAATCCTTAAACCAGAAAATTTGAACTAGCATTAAAACCACTACAGGCTTCAGAATATTTCACACTGAGGCTATAATCTTATTAGTGAAAACTTGCAGCTCTAACTTTTGCACTGCTATTACATCTGAATTAAATACAGAGAAATCACAGAATATGCTGCATTGAAAGGGACCCCCAAGGATCATAGAAGTCCAACTCCTGGCCCTGCACAATACATCCCCAAGAGTCACACCATGTGCCTGAGAACATTGTCCAAATGCTGCTTGAACTCTGTCAGGCTGGTGCTGTGACCACTGACCTGGAGAGCTGTACCAGTGCCCAAACACCCTCAGGATGAAGAACCTTTTTCTAATATCCAGCCTGATTCTTCCCTGACCCATGTAAAAGCTCGCAATGTCAAATAGATGCAGATAAACATTTTGCAAATGCCTTTTCTGACTTGAGTCCCATAGATCCAACAATCTGCACAACAGACTTAAAACCACCTGCATTTCAACAAAATAATTAGCTAGCTATATTCCAAGAATGTGTACCTTTGAATATCTCAACTCACCATCAGCTGATATTTTAACCACAATTTAGATATTTAGTTTATATAATCTGGGAGTTGAACCAAAAGATGTGGTTAGGGTTTATTTTGGTTTTGGTCTCCTATTGGAAGAAGTATCTTTCTGGCTTAGTCAAACTGAATTCTGCTGCTAAGGGGGAATATGAAGGATATGCAATATTTTGCCTCAATGGAATCTTATATGAACAGAGGAAAAAATACAATTTGTTGAGATGTTAACAAGAAGATCAAAATAAAATCTCTTAAAATCCTTATTTTTAAAACCTGATTATATCTAGTATTAGACATGGAACCTTGTATATAAGGATACTCAGGCATCCTATAAACCCATTTTAAGTCTGTAACCGAAGTTGCTGAAAGAAGTGTACAGTTCATCAAACCAAAGACCCCAAATAAAAGGTTTTATACCTGTTTAAATGGATTTTTCCATGCATGTGTATACATATTAACCTATAAATAGCTAGACAATTAAAAGAACAATTTTTTATTAAAAAGCTCTATTTTTTTTTGACACTTCTGTTCTCCCTGGTCCTCTACAACATGATAGGGATGTACACCATTAAAGAAAGAAAAAGAAAAGATGAAGGAATTATTAAATAGAAAGACAAAAAAGAAGAAAAATTTCTGTTTGAGTGTAAGAAGGGAATAATGTGTATGCAAATGATGTAGAAAAATAATGAAATGGTGGCTGAAAGATCAGTTTTTACAGGTAAGCGGATGCTGCAGCAAGAGTTCTGTACAACTTAAGCATACTAGAATCAAAGTAATGCTAACCATGCACTAAAATGCATCTGCCTGAGTATCAACACACTTTTCTTAGTATTATCAACAGTATAGACATTGATATATCTTTGCAAACACAAAAAACCCATTTTTCTGCTAAAACAGTGACTTTAAACAGAAAGTTTTTGCCTAAAAACAAACTTCCTTTCTGTTATGAATTCAACACCAGAGTAAATGGTGTAAAAATAACATGGACTAAATACTGACCTTTTCTTATCCAGGTGAAATTTCCAAACTGGTGCAAATTAAAAGATATAAACACAAAAAATCCCATAAATTTATTTTAAATGTAAGAAATAATGCAGATTATAATTTTTTTTCAAATATGAAGCTTTAAAAATGCTGTCATGAAAGATGTTAGGAACATGGATAAAGATACTGAAATTAATATGATTCTTCCTTCATAATCCTATGGCCTACAACTCACCATTCAATAAGTCTCACAGTACAATTTCTTCACATCACACCCACATCTGAGTGTCCCGAAATTTTTTCTTTCTGTCACTGTAAGTTGTGATCTCTGTTACTTCCTCAATATCTCTGCTGCAGGTACAAAAGATATTTGAGTTCATGATGCTGTACTACATGTACAAACATATTGGTAAAATACTTCCTTTTGGGCCTTCCCTACTTTTTTGTTCTGCGCCATATCTTCTGGATTATGTCTCCCTGCACACTTTTTAATCTCACCTATTTTGTAATTTATTGGTCTCTTGATATTGATTTAGGAGTCACTTAGCTCCCATCTGAAGAATGGTAAAAATAGACCCTGAATTCTTACAAGTGCTGAGGTATTCATCTCAAATAATCTACCACAGGCTTTTTTCTTATCACATTCCCCTCAACCTTTAAACCATGGCTAATTCTCTTTGCTTTATACTAGACATCTAACCAGTAAAATAAATGCTGCTGCTGACTGGAACCAAAGAACTCATGAATGTGCTCTTTATTTGTTGTGCTGTGTATTTGTTTATGTGCTTATTTGTTGTGTTGCTCTTAATTTTAATCCTATGCATCATAGAAGAATTGTGGACATTGCACTACCCTCATTCAATTCAACAATTATACATCTCACATGTAGGCTATGACATCTGCTTGTATACATGAGCTCCAACAATGAAAGATGAGGTCATCCATGGCAAGGTTGTGTCCTTTGCACTGTCTGGAGGTCTCAGTACTGCACAGCTCTGCCAAAGCCCACCAGTATCACCCTGAGAATTATGATATGTAATTCCTAAGCCAAGAAGTGATGCCAATAGTAAAACTGTTCTGTCTCAGTATGTTTGAAACATCTGTACTAATTAAAGAGTGCACTGCCCTACTATTTCCTGGATTGTATCATAATAGAGAAAAAAAAATCTCACTGATTAATCCTTATTCTAACAGTTAAAATATTTAATGTAACAGAATGCAACATAGGGGGACAAAACAAAACAAAACACGTTTAAAATCTAAATTTTTTTTACAATTAAATTGACAAACCAAACACAGAGCCCTGACTGCTGAAGGGATTGTTACTCATACTTCTATTTGTCATGTTGGGTTATTTTCAAATTTATATAAGAGAAAAATTTCCCTCATTTATGATGTTAGTAGAAATCTGAAAATATTGCTGTTCAGCTACCAACGTTTAACAACATTTTATCCACAGGCAAAAAGAAAAAAATCTCATGTGTCCTATTTTTTTCTGAATCAGAGACTATATTTGTGGTTAAAACAAAGATGTACAGCCTTTTGTAGAAAGTAATGAGAACAGCATTATAGCATTTGCACTACATGATGGTTGCTTCTTTGTTCAAAATGTGGTTAGTTTCAATACTTGGCAAGGATATTTTTCTTTTTGACAATATTTAGATATTATTAGTATTCACTTTTGCTGTGTTGTACTGTGTTTTTCGAAGGCTGGGTTTACTAAGGATCGATTTTTATTTTTTTAACACAGAAATCCCTCAAGCTAACTCTTCTTAGTGGGAGTGAATATCATAACACTGATATTAGGATTTTTAGTTATAATATAGAATACCTAATTTTCATCCTTGCAGCACTTGACACGATCTCTACTCAGACAAAATCTTTTTGATGTCAAAGTTTTTCTTGAGAATACCTGAATGAGAGCTTACAAAGGCAGGGAACTGCATGCTGTTATGGTTTCTAATAATTAAGGCTCAAAATGCTCTTAAAAAATTTAATTATTTTCATTAATTTCAACATGATTTTGGCAGACTCATATGTCTGCATATTTGCATAATCTTGATATCCATTTTGATAATCTCATTGCTGTTTTCTCAACCTGCTGAGAAACACCAGCTTTAACATCTGCACAAACTGAAGGACACCAAGAGGTATTTGATGAATTTGGCCACCACATGGCTTAATTTACAACACAGCTTCTTCATTCATGGTGACCAGGTATAACAGGTGCCTGAGTTAAAATGCATTATACCTTAGAGCCTTTTACTTCCTTGTGCTCATGCACTTCATGAATAGTCCACAAGCAAGTCAAATCTCAGAGAGAGCAAGGTGAAAAAATAATTCATCTTTGGTCATCTTCACTTATTTTGGATTCTCAAAGTATACTTACAACCAGGCTTTCCAGAATACCTTCCAAATTCTAGCTGACAGTCTTTTTACTTCTTTTGGAAACATGTTTATCTCTTCTGACTGAAAAGTGTATATGTAGTATGACTTTTTATGCAATTGCCTATGAATTAGTACTTATCTGATATTCTTTTCCCACAGCTTTCTAAAAGTAGAACAAAATCTCACTTCAAATCCTGACAGTGTGAATTACTCTCCTAGTATGCAAGTATTTTACTTCACCAGTTCTATAAAATTATCATGACTAAAGAAATTATAAATGAAAAGGAAACCAATTCATATTAAAATTGAAAAATAAGTGATAGAAATATTGAAGTGCAGATGGATTGCAAAATGACACTAGTTTAGGCTGTGCTCAGATTACTCCTTGCTTATCTCCACAATTAAGCTTGATAACTAATTTTGGACCAGAATATATATTTTTTCTCCAACTACATTGCCTGAGTAGTTGCTTTGTTTTCATTCCCTCAGAACATGAAGCACAGGTCATCTTTTAACATCAAGTGCATGCTTCCAATGGGACCAATTTCTAGAAGCTGAAAGGTTTGGGTGTTGGTGGGGTGCTCTCACATTTCTTTATTGCCAAGTGGCTAATAAAAACTTTCTGCTCTGAGTCACAGTCAAACTTTTGCTAACTCTACAACAAATGCTGCACTTCTGTGATTTCAGAGAATAGAGGAAGGGAAAATAGACCCTGTTTTCTTTTATATTTTTTAAAAATTTTTATTATGCATGTGTTTAGAAGCAGTAATAACAGCTTGCCTCTGTTGAAAAATTATTCATAGCCAAGAGTAAAAAGAAAAGATAGTGTTTGCTCTAGATGTACAGTAAAGCAAAATTAAAGACCAAATACATTGCCCAAGAGCCTGGCTTTCTTTCCTATGGTTTGAGAGGCTTTATATTTCTTAAATTTCCCATGTTAGTCACAAACACTTAAGCTGACACTTTGGGCCCAATTTATTCCTGTGTATGTCATATGAGAAATATTAGTGGTGGAAGTGAAAACTTGCTTGCACTGGAGTTGCTTTATAGCCTTCCAGTCACCACAAAAATTATGTGCACATTTAAAAGTATTACTTTAGAAAACCTTCCAAGCAGTTTTAAAGGCTTTCACAGAATAGTGGAAAGGTTGAGGTTGAAAGGGACCTCTGGAGACCATCTAGTCCAATGGCCCTGTTAAAACAGGTTCACCTGGAGGAGATTGCACAGGATTATATTGAGATGGGTTTTGAGTAAGTCTAGAGGAGACTCAACAACCACTCCAAGCAGCCTCTTCCAGTGCTCTGTCACCCTCAAAGTAAAGAAGCTTTTCCTCATATTCAGACAGAACTTGCTATGTTTCAGTTTGTGCCCATTGCCATTTGTCCTGATGCTGGGCACCACTGAAGACAGTCTGGCCCAATCCTCTTGACACCACCTTGAAGATGCATGGGTGAGTTGATGAAGTTCCCCCTCAGTTGTCTCCTCTCGAGGCTGAACAGGCCCAGCACCCCCAGTCTTTCCTCACTTGAGAGATGCTCCAGCCCCCTAATCATATCTGTAGCTTTCACTGAACCCATTCCAGCAGTTCCTTGTCTTTCTTGACCTAGAGGTCTTTCTCCCACATTTTTCTCAATGACTGCCTAGACTTGCAGTCCGTTGGAACACCTTAGTACAAAATGTTAGCAGGCATTTAATTATGTTTTAAACATTGAGGGATTTCTCTTTCTGTGCTCTTAGATTATTGTCCTTTTAATTCCTAGATTTGCCATCAACATTTTTTAGAGAATATCCCAAAAGTTGATCTAGAAAAATAACGTTTGAAAAGAATGCTAAAAAAGAAGTAGTGAGATGGACTATTAGCCTGAGTAGTACATTCAGATTTCTAGTCCATCTTTCCACCCTTCCTAGCAACTGTTCTCTGGACTTTTATTTTCTGCTGAAGTGTGAAACATTAGAGAAATGCATAATTTCAGCTCTAACGAGAACTCAGGTGCTATTTCTGCTCACATGGCAGTGTAGACTAGCCTCATCCTGGGTTGCACTATGTGGAGTGAGGTGATCTTTCCCCTTGGCTCAGTGTGGACCCAATGGCTGGGAGTCACAGCTGCCTCCTCTCTGCTGGGCTGCTGGGTTCAGCCCAATGTCCCTGACACTTCTGAGATGCTGTTTCATGACCAGTTTCTTGGGGCTTGATGCATTAATATTTATTTTGGTCACCACTTGGACCATGCACTCACCCTGAGAGTGTTTAATGTTACCAGCAACAAAATGAACCCTGATCAGGAAATTAGTTCTGACAGGAATGCAAAGACATTTGAAACAGGTGTTCCTGCCCACATCCTCTGGTGTTTCCTCTCAAATTCACATCTTATTCACATACTTGCCAGAAGTCTGTACATAATAAAGTCTCAAAGTGCTATGTTATAATTCCTGTTGGAAATCAGAGCCTCTCCAATATTTAATTACTCTGAACTGAAATTATGCAGGAGGTTTGTTCCTTTTTCAATAACTTTTTGGAATGCTTTGCACCATAAATAAAAATTCAATTTCCCCTTTCTTCTTACTCTCAGTAGGATTAAATAATGCTATAAGAGATAAATCAAATTCCAACTTCTTAAGCTTCTATCGTTGCTTTAGATTTATTTGTAATTTCCAAAATACATCATATTTGATCTCAAACCTCTCTGCCCCTTAGCCATGATCCTTTTGTCCTTCAATATTGCCTTCATCTAAGTAACAGCGGGGGAACAAAATATGGGTTATAGCTTTGTCACCACAACTTTCTTCTAAGTTCTTTACTGGGATCGTGTATTTGCATTGTGATGAACCTAAAATCTTGCCTCTTTTCTTATTAGGAAAAATCTTACTTCTGTTTAATTAGATTTGTTTAATTTTGAATGTCGAGGAGTAAAGATCAAGTTGGTAGCAGTGGGGAGAAAAATAATGAGAAAAAGAATTCAAAACTTGAGAAAGCAAAGGGGAAATTCTAAGGACAGTCAAAAGACTCCATGTCTTCAGCAGAGGCAAATGTCACCCTGGGTTACTGCTCAGAAAATATCCAGATGGTTTCCTCTGCCTTTCTTCTCTGTGACTTTCTATCAGGTCATCCTCAAATAGATTCACTCCTCTATTTTTAGTTCATTCATTATTCCTCTTCATCTCCCTGTGTGGTGATGAAGGGACAGGTCTGGTGTCAGTGGAAGCAATTTGAAAGGAATAGATGTGCTAACTGACCCCTTCACAGCTACATCACAAGAAAACATTTAGTACTGCTATTTATGGTCTACACAAAGGATTCAAGCTCTTAAATTACTTCAAAACAAAAGTATCCTTTGGAGGTTACTGCCACAGCTTGTCCTACACAATTACTCTCTAGGATAAAAAGCTATTTGTTGGTCACCAAAAAGCAGATTTTGGTTTTTAATAACTGCCAATCATAAATAATAGTAAGATTTGCATCTATGATTAACAAGAGGTAAATTTGAATGTAAGATATTGTCTCGAAAATTACTTAGAAAAACATTCTAAATCCCATACATATCATCTATACTTTGATAGCCAATTTCAATCTCTCAATTGCAATCTAATTTGATTTTTCTGAGGTGTAATACAAAAGACAGTATATTGTATAAATGTTTAGAAAAAATCAGCTATTATATTAAATAATTCTACTAGATCTGCCAATCATCTGGACTCATCGACAGGGAGAACTAAAAGTTTGTAAAAGTTTCAAATTCAAAGCAGATCTTTCATTCTATTGTCCCCAGGGCACATATTCAGTGAGTTCTTCTGTTGTATCATTTAATACTTAAATAAAGCTTAGTCTATTTTCAAATAGACTGCATCTTTCAAATTATTTGTCCAGTTCACCTATTTTTGTATATTTAACAATTGATTTTATTATTTCTATTTATCCTTCCAGAATTCCACAAGGTTTCTTGTACTTGTCTATTTTCTATACTTTTCCCGCAATGGATTTTAAAGGGTATATGTTACCTCAGATATATATCCTCCATATTATATGGGTTTTAAAGAAAATGCTCAAATGGAAACTGAACCTTGCTCTGTCTGATAGTTGGGCAGAAAATCCAGTACTTTCTGATGTGCATTGCAGCCAGATTGCATTGCTACTGAGAAATCACACACAAGTAAGGAGACAAATTTAGAGATACATATCCCAAAAAAAATCTAACTATCTGATAGGAGACCTAAACATAATAGACATGTCGAACAAAAAAATCAGTAAGACCACAGTTTATCTTTTAGCAGTTGAATGAAAACTTTCCAAGCAACTGAAGGTTGGCCAAAAAGGAGCTGATAATGAATGGACAGTAGCACCGTAATTTGACAAGGTGAATTTGACTGGGAGTTTCAGATTACCAACAAACACAGCAGAGAACCTGTAAGATGACACAAAAACAGGAAGATAGAAAAGGTATACAATACTTCTTACCAAGGTTATATTAGAACCAGGAGAATTTAGCAGATTGAAAATTATATTACATTTAACCTGTATTCAATGGAAGGGCATACATGACCACAAAGGAATTTCACTTATAGCAATATTTCAAGGTAATATACAGTAAGTAAAGGCCATTCTGAGGTAACTGTATTGGGGGTTTTGTTCAATTTTTAAAACTATTTATTTATTTATACGAAAAAATGCATCTGTAAATGAACATCATATAAAGCATTTGTTAGATTTCTTTGGGGAAAGAAAGTATAGAAATTGTATCATTGAGTTGTTTCACTTTCCAAAGAAAGTCTCAAGCCAGGGATGAGAAGAAATGGAGAGAAGGACATATAGAAGGCCATAATCTGCTAGGTAACTGGAAATGGAATTCAGGCAATTTTTAAAACCACACAGACTCAAAGCAATTCCTGAATATCAAAGATGACAAGACCTTCGTGCAAGGATTCAGAATTTTGTGCCATCTAATTAAGCTAAAACTCTAATTTTTCATAAATTATTTCTGCACAAATAAGTTACAGTTTCTATACACATATATCTCCAGAGGCTTCCTTCTACCCAGAGACCTCCTTCTACACAGGAGGCAGCTTCTCTGCTGGGATACAGCAGTGCGCAATCCAACTTCCCCAAGAAAAATGTTATATGTAGTCACATTTACTAATTGTAGCTCTCTCATTTAATTTTTTCAATAATGCTGTCCTGTGGTGCATTTTCCCCTCTTTTCTCATTATAAAAAAACCAGCAAAAAGAGGGAATTATTGTCCCAGTCGTGTACAGTGCAACTGTATCATGAAACAGTGAAAAGGGACCATCTCCAGCTGTGCTTTAAGTGTTACACAAATTTTGCATATGCATAGTTTGGAGACCCACCTGCTGAGTTAATACAAACAAAAAAACAACCATATAGTGCAGAACTTCTAAAGCAAAAACGATAAGAATAGATTATAGAGCATGAAACCGGAAAAGAACAACGGGATACAAAACCAGTTATCTGAAATGCATACTCAAAAAATGTCATAAAAATGTAATTAACTGAATACACTGATTTCATAAAGTTATATTAGGATCAGTCCAACTCCCTCTCCTTGATTTCTTAATACAGTATAAAAATGAAACCTATAAAAGATGCAAAGACAGCTGTGGTGTTGATTTTGTTAATTTTTTGGTTCTGAAATTGGAATATGGCAAAGTAAGGAATTGAGATTATGAAACCATCACAAATAGTGTAGCAGTCTTATATTAATGCATGCTAGCTAGCATGACTAGCTGATAAAATCTTGTTCAGTTTTATGGCTTTATTTTTGAGTTGAATCAAGTTTGCCTTTTATTCACATTTATAGAATTACTGACAACTATTCCTGTTCTTCTATCAATCAAGAGTCTTTCTAGCAGATGAACTCTGCAAAATGAGAAAAAAAACCCACTTTATCCTTCAAGTGATCATGAGCTTTTGAAAGGTATGTTTCGAGCAGTATTCTACATGACTCTTTTTCACCTATTGATCATTATTTTCCTCTCTTTTGCCATTCATTTTCTTACTTTGGAGCCATTTATTACATTGTTTTCTTGTATTTTTTTTCACAGCATTAGAAATGAAAACTCATACAATGGTGCTATCACACAGTGATATACTGGAAATTTCTTTTGCAACCCCTAAAATAGCCAAGGGGTTCTTCAAATTACTTCATAGTGGAAAGTTCAAAGAAGCAGAAAGAACACTGATGTAATGGACAGTCCCTAAAAAAAGGGCTGACAGGATGCAACTGAAGGGATATTACAAGATTCTGATACTTAAGACCAACGGAGGAAGAGAGAGGGATGTTTCTTCCTAGAAGTAATTTTCTTATTATTTAATTTGAGCTACTGCTTTTCACTCCATGTTATTACCAGTTTGCAAAATTAGCCTTCCTTGCACATGCAAAATTAGCCTTCCTTGCACATGCAAGAGTGCCACTGATCCACCCAAGAAACAGAAAGGTGAATTCCTGGATTTTTCCACTTTGGCGAGAGAGGCAGAATTTATATTTATATATACGATATAATGTAAAACTTTGGACTCAGTTCTACAATGCTTATACATAAGAAAGAGCAAAAGCTGGAATGTAAACCTTCTGTAAAAGGGAACTGTGGTCAGGATTCATGTCTCCTAGTTTTAGCTTTCAGAAAAAAAGGAGTATCTATTATTAGTCGGTCACCAAGGCTGTCTTTAAAACCAGTGGAAAAGGAAAAGATTTGTCAAGAGTTCATTTTTGGCTCTTTATTATCTCTGAAGCAAATGGAAAGGCAGAGGCTCCTTGTGAGAAACGTCGCCTCACTACTTAAATTTTTGAAAGAGTTTGTTCACTCTTTTCAGAGTACAAATAACGATGAGAGACTTAGGTTGGCTGTCTGCCGTTCCACAAAGCGAAGTGCATCGCTCGGTGCTTAGCCACCGATGTGGGGTAGCCAGAGGCACGCCCTTGGGCCTGGGGATACAGCTTTTATACCCCCTAACCTGCCTCCTTCAGGTGCTCCGGTTGGCTCGTTGTCTTCTGATGGATTGGCTGCTTGCCCCGCCCTCTTCTGTCTTAACCATAACACTTAAAAATTAGACATAACATATTAACAAATAACCATAACGAAAACCTCATAACCCTTTACGAAAGCCAACTCCGTGATTTCATTTATAACACTCCTCCACAGCCTGACTTGGATGCTCTGAATCATTTTCTGGAGGAGACACTAGCAGCTCTTCATGGAGTATTGTGAGATCTGCTGGGTTATTCATCTCATTACAGAACATCCCCTGGGGCACACCTATACATCACACTCTCATTTCTCTCACCTCTAGTGTTCTGTTTTAAGACAAAATTAATTATCTGCTGGGATGCCTTTCTCTCTTTTGTGAGTGTAAGAAAATCTGAGTCCAGCTACCTTAGGCTAGACCTGTGCCTTTTCGGTGAACTAAACTCGAAAAAATCAGTATCACTCCATACATAAAATATAAATGTGCTAAAGAGAGTCTGAACTGGAACTTCATTTAAGCTGATAATTCAATTTCACCAGAAAATCGAATCTGTGATTTTGAATCAGGAGTCCTCTGTATTAACTCTTCAATACATTACAATACCCTTCATAATCCAGAAGAATTTTTGTAACCATTATATTAATAGTTATCAGCTTTCTCTCCAAAAATTGTTAAAACACAAAGTAAAAGTGAATTATGAAAGTTGTTTATTAATATGAAACTCCCGAAACTGTATTTAAATAATGTTTCTTGAAACACATAGGAAGGAAGCATACAGAAGTAAAACATGCTTATTCCACTGTAACAAGATTGGATTAGTTGAGTATGTGAAACACACACTTTTCTGTACATTTTCTGTAGCTCTCTGGTATTTGATCTCTCATAAGTTTACCTCCAAAGAAATTCAGAAGGCAACATCTTAGTCAGTTTTACTGCCAGTTATACAGGTAATACTATATAAAAGAATTGAAGGAGGAAAAATTGCAAAAAGCATGGCTTTCATGTACATTTAAAAATAAATTTCTGCTCAGTTATTTTCAAAGGACAACATACCTGTTCACAAGTTTCATTCAGAGCTTTTGGGTGTAAAAAATTCCATAAATTGTCTTCTTTAATTGCAGAAAGCAAGTTATTAAAAAATGCTGCAAGTGTTTACGAGTAAGAGTTCAATTTACTTTCTTTATATGTTAATCCATATCATTAATTTCTTTCTTATTGAGCTAATGAAACTCTAAGGGTGGTACCCAAAAACTGATGTCAATGTGATGAATTTTATCTTTAATACCTCCTGGTTCATTAAACATCTCATTCATTAAGACTATTACATATTTTATGCCATTTTGATCATCTGCCATTGCCTGTTAAGGCCAAATACATGTGAGCTGCTATTCTTTTGCTTTAGACTCCATGGAATGCTCATTCTTAGTATGGACTTGGAATGGAAATTGCTACAGTAGTTTCCTTTGTGTGCACCATCTTTTTTTTTTGTTTTGTTTTTTTGGTCTTTGCTTATGTTTGTTCACTTTATTGAACAAATACACATTCAAATAGAAAAAACAGGCTTACAAATACAGTGCTCGCATCTATCAAGAAGGAAAGTATTCTGAGATGGAGTCAATCAAATGATGGTCCTATGTTAAAAGTTATCCAGGGCCTATAATTTAATGTAGACCAGATTTCATTAGATTAGATTAGACAATGGCACATGAAATAAAGGCTACTTCTTTGATGCTTTTATCATGTCTGCTGGTATATTAGGGCATAATGACACATAATAGATGTAAAGATTTTTTTAATCTTAAATAATTTGCATACTAACTTCCTTAAATCCTAAAGTATTGCTATTATGATTAGAAAAAAAATTTGTCAACATTCTAACAAATGTTAACTTTTTAAAACCCATAATTTAGTGAATTTATCTATTGTCCTTTATAAACTCAAAAGTGCTTCAAAATTCAATGAAACAAAAATATCTAAAAATAAAAGTACTTTTCTATTTTATATGTAAATGATATGATTTAGATTTTCCGTAATTTCACATCAAAAATTGTCTTATTTATCCTGAACTATAACAAATTGTCTTTTGTATTCATGGCAAAACAATGCAATGCCTACTGTGTCAATGCTTTTTTCTTGCAATTCCCAAAACCTGCTTGGTTGCACTAACTTGAGGTCATGGCAAAATTCATTACATATCAATGCAAATTAATTAGTATTTGACACTTTTTACAGCTCCTTTCAATCACTTGGTTCAAGTCTGCTAGAAGGGTGAAGCTCTGTGGTCATGACCATTGCACTATTGTGGGCTAAGATTAGCTAAGATACCATGTCTTAAATTTTACTGGTAAAATTTTTACCTATATAACTCCAACAATAGGAAAGCACAAAAAAAAGTAGTTTTCTCTAAGTCTGATAACACATCCAGCACATAATATTTGTGATTCTCTCTGAAGTAACAACTTTTTTGTTTAATAATACGTAATTAAAGTGACTCTCCTCATCATGCCCTCTTACCAAGCTTGGCTCATGGAGTCATCCCTGAGCATGTGAACTGAGATGAAGAGGTGTATCCCAGGAAGATAAAAAATGCAATTTCAGATCAGCATGGAATGTATTGTACATCATCAGGCCTTTCATGTAGAAAACCAGAATTTTTACCCCCTCCTAAGGTACAGCTATTGAAATATTTGAGCAGATATTATTTAATGTAATGACACCCACATGTTTGCACACTCAGCTATCACAGGGACAAGGCTCCAAGAGTATTTAGTGAGATAATGGAAGTATGGGAACCACATTGTTCTTCTATTCATACAAATCTCAATTCAAGGAAAATTTACTACAGAATTTATACTAGAAAATGTGGTGAGATGGATAATGATTTTCTGTATCATCAAGACATTATGAGAATGCAATGATATTGAGGGGCTGTTAAGAAGGCTTATTATGTAAATCCCAGTCTAACAATGCTTACGTCATCTAAAAAGAGTAGAAAGAAAATGTATCATCTTTCCAAATTTAAAAAAATAAATTGTTTTAACCTTTAAGAGTGTAGATTGCCAGAAAAGAATATTTGTACAGATTGTTCTTTTTGGCTTCTTAAATATGTGAAAGTACGTCTTGAATGGTAGGATTTTATAGTCAATTTTTCTTCCTGAGATAAAAAAAGGAGAAAGGAGTAGTTAAGGTTTTCTTCATTATAAAGAGAAGATTAAAGGACTACTCAGACAAAATCTTCATTCATTTTCTATCTTTGTTTCTTTTTTTGCCAGAAGGAAAAAATAAGATCATGTTATCTAGACTTTAAATGTAGAACAATCCTTCAAATCCTCTTTATTATGAAGATTACAAAGATTACATCTTCATACAGTATTTCCTGAAAATAGACACAGAGAAACGACAAGTAAGTATCTAAATGAGAGACTATGAATTCTTTCTTTTAAACACTGAAAGAAAAAAGAAAAAAGACACATAGCATTAGCTGTCTTTTTGCCATTCTGTCCTCAAAGCTGTATGGTAGAGATGAACATGAATTAGAGAGAATGGCCTAAAAAGACTGTAAGTAGGCTTCTTAATACAAAATATGCTAATCTGCAGAGCACAGAATCAGCTGCATTTTCAAAGGTAATCAGTATTGGAAAGATGTAAACCAAAGAGCATATGAAAGTTAAAACCCTGCTTAGAAAAATGGATGTGCAAGCTCTGCATTCCTTGCGCTCACTTTAAAATGGCTTTTCCAGTTTTACTAAAGCAATCTGAGGTCAACTTTTGCTTTTCTTTCATGAACCACACACCACTACTGTTTCTTTTCCAAGGCTATTTCCAAATTTTGCCTTGAAAATTAATTTGCCAATTCTAGCAAGGTTTTCATTTGTCCAGCATGTTGGAACATTTACTGAAGTATTTTGTCTTGGTATTGCACAAGATAGAATGTACAGAACATGTGATAACATTAAACTGAGCTGCGTTCATGTTCTCCTTAACTTCACTTAGAAGGAAATAATTTGAAAGCAATGAAGAAATCATTGTGTATTTTTGAACTAAAATGTGTTTTTTTCATTTATAGCCATCAGAAATGCTGTCATCCTGCTGATAATCAATTGTTTCTGGAATATCTGGTAGCTTTCCAAGGAAATTAACTGAAATGGTAACACCGTGCAGGGAATGGGTGGGGTTTAAAAAAAGTAAAATCCTCTGGGCAACATAAAAGTACAGAAGAGCAGTACTATTTGCCACAGTTCTCAAAGAGAAAGTTGTTCTTGATCTCTTTTATTGCTTCTTATTCTGGATCAACTGAAATTTAGAACCCCACAATGTGAGAAAATCTTTCAAGAAAAAAATAGTAGTGGAGTCTTGATGCCTGATTTATTAGGAAAATTAACTATGTTGGGTTGCTCTGACTGTGTGTCTCCCTATATAAATTAACTGGGCAATTTCCAAACAAATCAAGAGGTAGAACTCTTAGAGACAAAAGATTTTGACACATTTTGTGGGAATTTCAAGGTAAATAGAGGATGGAGACCAAAATAAGGAAAAGCAGGTATGATTTTGGCCCACTGAATAATTCCAAGAAGAAAATCAACACATATATACTCTGAGGTACCAATAATATATCATGACACGGGAACACTAAAAATAAAAGACACAGCTAGCCCACAGTATTGCACCACGGGACTTATTAAAGAGATCTAAACATAGTGTGGGAAACCAGCTGTCACTCATTCTGCAGCTCATGGGACTACCTTGGCTTTAAATAATTTTTCTTCTTGAAATTCTAAAAAAAGTAATCATTCTACTACACTCACTAGTGTTTTTCTGAAGACTTCTAGCATTGATGATTTTGTGTTTGTTCAAATTTATGACTGATTTATATGTTTACAAAATCATGACCCTACTTAAAATTAAAATGATTTATTGAAGATTTTAGAAATGCTATATATATGACAGGTGAAGTATGAAGTCAGTTTGTATTACCCTCTGCTAAGAAATGTGTTCAAGATATCAGAAAGTTAAAAGTTTTTTCATCTGAGATTTATGTATTGGTTTCCTTAGAACAAATGTGATAGAATGTTTGCTATCTATATTTTTCAGATTTAGTACTTGGAAATTTTTATGGTAGAACTTAAAATTTATATTCTAATAAGTTTTTATTAGATTACACATGATAGATTCTAATATATGCATACTATCTTTCATTTTTTTATTTGCATACATTCTGTATATAAAATTTTTTCATTGGGGTATAGAAGGATTTCCACTGAGATTGTTTGTCGGTTTACTATTTTTCTCTGGAGTTGGAGAGGTTACTAGCAGAAAGCTAAGAAAACATCATTGTTACTTTTGAAATTGCAGCCCCTTATGTTGATGACTAAGCGGGAAGCAGAAACAGGGTTGTCTCAGGGAGGATTATGTGGAAGCAACAGAACACCTGCTGAAAGACGAAGTCTTTCAAGTCTGTCAATAATTACTTGACTGAGGAATCCAGAATTTTCCAAAAGGAAAACCTTCACAGTGATACTTGTAAAAAGAAATGAGAGTAGGAGGAAGAACTCTACAAAGACCCGAAGATCTTGAAAGGACAGAATAAAACTTAAAGTAATGTAGATGTTTTGAGATTTGGTTTTGAGTGGAAACTCTTATTGCGTTTCCAAAAGGCGATGTACTTCCAGGGCTGCTCTATGAGTTATCTGTGGTTGTTTAGATATCTTTTGACTAGTCTATTCTTATCTTTATTTCTTTGCAGTATTGTCCCTGAGAATATTTTAAAAAATAATCTTCAGAATCACATTTTGATGGAGTTCTGGAAGCAGGAAAGAACTACTTACTTTGTGGCAGAACTGGTAAAAGAGGAGATGGAATCAGGATGTAGATGACTTAATATAGAGAGTCTCACCCTGTTTGGAACAGGTGCTTGACAGTGACTGCACACCATGATGGTGTCCCTGAGCCTACAGATGCCTAGCCCTGGAAAATTTGCATAGGACAACTTGATCAGGTATGTATTGAGATTGCTTATTCAGCATTATAGTATTACAAAATTCAGGGTAAATATGTACCATCAATTTCTCTATTTCGTCTAAAGGTTTTCAAAAATCTTTACATTTTGAACAAAAAAAGTTGTTTGAATAAAATACATCCGGTTTTGCTATCCGAATACACTCTAGTATTTTCTTCCTACTCATTAAAACATCAGACCTCAATTTTTTGTTACAGTTCATGCAGCAATTTATTCCAGCACACAATTCTTTCTTACAGTAAGAGACCTGCTGTATGTGTGAGTTCCTCAGTAATGATCCTTATTCCTTTTTCAGATTCAAAATAATTACATGTTCTGTTGGAAGGGGCTGAAGCATCTTGTTGGTTTGTTGAGGGTTTTTTCCCAACCTGTATTTAATTCTCTTTAATGGAAACTAAACCTTGATTTGGTTTTAGAGAAATTTCCAGAACACATTCCTCTTGGACATATGTCAAAAATACTTATAAATGCAACATGCAGAAAGATGAGTAACAGAAATTAAATGACGACAAATACCAAAATGATAGAAATTCCATGATCAGATTACTATCTCTAATTTAACAGCATAGCAGACACTTATTAAAATATATTTTCTTGGTTTTCCTTTTCAGAAGTGCACAAAACACCACTACGAGGTGCCAAATTGACAGCAGAGGAATTAAATCTGTCTGCCTGTTAGACAAATAATAGCAACCAAGCTGAATTTCTTTAAATTTTAATACCTTTGTCAGGCTTATCTTTTCCATCTGCTCTATGCAATGGCTCTTTGTCCACTGAAATTAATTGTACCATTTCCAGTTACTCCAAAGGCTTTTAGTTCAGCTCTCAAACTCAGGAACTAACTGCATGCTAATTGCCATTTCAGTAACATGTAAATATCCTAAACTGTATGTTTGTCAAAATGAAAAGAATTGGGAGAACTATAAAGGACACGGTTTCAGATTATTGGTTGACCAGTCCTGTTCTTGAATCTTCCAGTTACAGACAGAAATTCTAAGTACTTCAAGGAATTTTATTTTTGAATGGTGACTACTAAGAACTAGGAAGTACATCCCATTAAATGTAACTTGGGTCTTACAATAGTGGGTGGGAGAACGATTAAGTATATTGACATTGAGGATGGAAAGCTTGTGTAAGGGCAAATCTAGCATATCTGTGAATAGAAAAGGTTTCTAGGATGACAATTATCCTATTCTTCCCATTTTTCAGGGAAGGCATTGAACTATTTTAGAAGTAGGAGTGACTCCCTGGAGAGCTCTATATTAGCTAGGGGTAATTGGGAGGGAGTTAAAGAAGAAGGGAAAGGAGTTCACATTTTTTCCCCTGTCTCTGAAGTAAAAAAGATACACCCTTCAATAATTTTAGAAAGTAAATTACAAGAGTAAGAATATTTGTAATTTTAATTGTACTAAAATATAAATTTTAATTGACTAAAAATGTTATTATCTAACAACTAACCAATTCCAGATAACTCAGATGCAAACACTGTGCCAGCCTTCACAGGCTGACATTTCTCCCTTCCTATTAAATCCACATGTGGATGGATTGACACCAAGTTGAGTGGTGTAATTGACATAGCCAAAGGACAGGAGGCCATCCTGAGGAACCTGGACTAGCTCGAGAATTCGGCCAGTGGAAACCTCATGAAGTGCAATAAGGCCAAACACAAGGTCTCAAATCCTTTTCTCCTGCATTCCCAGGTTTAATGTCACTCCTTATTTCCAACTCCTCTCTTTATCCCTGCAGGTTACCCTCAGTCCCTTCAGCAAGCAAAAAATGAGGAAGGGAACCCTATGGTCCATACTTAGCAGCTTCTCTCTGACATTCCCATCGTCTCACAGCTTTCCTCGGCTTCAGTGTGAGTTCTTCCACTGGCTGCCATGCTTCAGGAAAACCTTCCCTAGAGCAGCTTTTCCTTGGGTAGAAGGGAATAACCACTCTGCCACAGAGCAGCTCTTCATCCCCCTTGTTTGGCTTTGGTGCTTCTTTGGCTGTTTTGCACTACTTTTATTCCCTCCTCCCCGCTCTGTTTGGTGTTCTGCCCTTTCTCAAATGCAGTATCACAGAGGAGCCACCAGTGTGGGCAAGAGGCTCTGCTGTGCCCTGTGATGGATTGGCTGGAGTTGGCTGGAGCCATCCATGTCCAGCCCTGGGCAGCCCCAGCCTCTCCTCACAGAGATCCCCCTGCAGCCCCTGGCCAGCACCTCACCGTGCACATCCAGTGAAAGAAGATACACAAACTCCTTGAGAATGTGCACAGAGCCTTGTCTCAGAATTCTAGGAGAATAAAAAAGTCAAACCCCCATTATCTGCTTGATTCCTTTAAATAAATATGAATACAAGAAAATTGTATTGAATTAGATTTACTGTAATTTATTTAGAGATAAGTTACAGTACCTATTGCCATGAAAAATAGAAAATTAGTTTATTATTGTATTGTGTAACAACATCCATTGAAATTAGACAACAGAAAGGTGGCGGTCGTCATTAAAATTTTTTTCTTAATATATAAGGAAAAAATGCAAGTGCTTACGGATTGTTTTGCAAACATGCCTGTTCAGATTTGTATGAAATCTGATGTGTAACTGAGTTAACAGTATTTTTTTTTTTTGCAGAGAGGGCAACAGAACAAAGTACAGAAGATGGATATAAACTAGTATCTCTTTTTTTAAATGCAATGCTGAGCAATGGCTTGAAAAATGAGGCAATTAAGGTTTGCTTATGAGCAATTAGCTGTGAGATCACAAACCGTTCATATGAGCAAAAAAAGTAAATTAGGTACATATACAGAGGACATAAGAAAAATACTAGATTTTTGAACCAAGGAAAGATAATTATCTAGGAAATTATCCTGAAAAAATATAATATGTTAATACACTTATATAATAAAACTAACATGAAAAGTAGATGAAATCTACCAACAGTTTGCAGAAGGACACATGAAACATGTGGGATGGTTTTAAGAGCTTTTATTCAGGAAAGTTCTTGGTTCTTCCAGGCTGTTGAGACATCATCAGCCTTTGTTCATGCAGCTTTGTGAAGGTGTCTGGCTGTACCAGAACCATTTGAATGTACCTGCTACTGTATTAGAAGAGCTCCTAGAGTTCTTCCTACAGCACTGGTTCTCTTGGGTTTCCAAATTGTGACATCTTTGTGATCTGAGTTTGCTCATACAGTCTCTGCTCTTCCCATATAATCTATTGTGATCATTGCACATACAGATTAAAGCAGTTTATGAATGAGCACAGTGACCTGTAATATTTGAGTTGCAGTCTCATATATCATTAAGAATTTTCATTCATCTACTGGGGAAAAAATTCTTTTAAATGATACAGAGTTTTTTTCAACAAAAAATATATATTCCAAAATAATAGAAGTAAACTGGAAAATAATTGACTCAAATTCTATTAATTCAGTGTAACCTAGGAAAAAATAATGTGGTAAATATAGCAAAATCTAATTTCTCATCAGCATAATTCAAAGATTGGTTTTCTTATTCAATAACAAAATCATTGCAAGCCAAACTGACTTACGCAGCTGAAAAATGAGCTAAATGAAGGACTGTTTCTCTCCCTTCTTGTGTTACAAAGGCACAGACGGTCTTCAAGATGAGCTTAAAAGGAACAGATGAGAAGTTTTCGTTGGGTGCCAAGTAACACTTGGTTCCAAAATTTACTGGTCTAGAAAAATAAGAAACAAAATACATTTTAACAACTCTCTTAATGCAAATCCAGAATAGAAGCACTATAGTTTTTGCTGCACTAACTTATTTTCTTTGCCATAGGAGACAAAATGGTTAGATGAGCAATGTAACCACAACTTACTGGCTTATTAAAAATGAAAAAAAATTAAACATCCAGGCAATAAACATTATTTCACTACAATCTGTTCTTATGTCCAAACAGTGGCAAAGCTGAAGATGTGTTCCCAGCAGGTGAACACACAGACAGAACCCATATATATCCTACATATACATGCACATATACTACCTACATATACATGCACATATACTACCTACATACATATAGATATACACACATATGCACATATGCATGGGCAGCCAGAGATCATACAGAGCACCCACAGGAACATAGGATGCACCAACACCCTCCTCCCCTCTCTGGCTGGAAAGAATATGTCGCTGTTGAGCCACTAGCGGAGAGAAGAGGACCAGTCTCAGCAAGGCATAAAAGATCTGTATTTTATTATTTAATTCCAAGTTATATAGACTTTTCAAAGGTCACTCAGATTGGTCAGTCCGAAACCTCCCCCTAGGCTGATTGGCCAGGCCCAAACTGCGCACATCTCGAGAAACTGTTTTAATAACATCCAAACTTTATATTTGTTTATAAAAACACAAGAAAAGAGAGAAAAAATTCTCACGGGAAAGGTCTGTGCTAGCCACAAGAATGAAGATCCAGTGAGGAGAAATATATATCTATATGTACAGTGAGGGTCCCTCCAGCAGCTGTATTTACATGGCCTGCCCAGTATTAAGGTCCAGTTATCAAAATTTTTAGAGTGATGCCTCTGCCCAAACTGAGGTGCCAAAGTCAATAGTGTGGTTTTTATTTAACGGTAAATGTGAAAGACAGAGAGACAAAGAGATTGTGAAAAACATAGAAAAGTGATGGTGGGACAGAAAGAGAGTGACAGAGACAGATTAAGTAGAAAATATCACCACTATGTGGATTTCAATGCTGCCCCAATTATCCTCTCCATCTGGTCTTCTTGGTGGGAAGGGTACCCCAAAAACATAAGAGTCCAATGGATTAATACTCATTTAGGCCAGGTGGGATGCCCAGGTACCTCCCTTGGAGGTGGGCAGGTTTGACATAGTCTCTTGCAACGGACTGTGGATCTGTGTCATCACTTTGCAGCAAGAGCACTGCTCTGGTGCAAGGTCCCAAGAATGAGTCTGGGGGTGCTTTGTGGGTCTTTGATGGATTATGACACCTCCTTAGCTGCCTCTCACATGAATATCCCATGGATGTGGCCTTCCCAGGGTGGGGGATTTTACAGCTGAGCCAGTTTGTGTAAGGGAGGATGGGTGTTCACTCTCTATGACCAGAAGTTATGCCACAGCCCCAAAACTCCCCTTCTCCCCTTTTGCTGGGGGGGAATCTGGCCTCAGCCGATGGGCCTGTGGGCTATGGCCTCCCCCACTGTGAACACAGCCAGGGATGATTTTCTGGACAGATGCTGGGTTTGTCTTTCTTGTGGATGCATTCTTCTCCCTCAGCCTTGTTTACTTCTCCCTAGACCTGGGATGATTGAACAATAGTGTAACTTTTATCTCATCTCAAGTTCCCTTAAGTAGCTAAATTCACAGTTCAAAGTTCCAGTCAGGAGGCATTTTCAGGAAGGTGTGGCTGCAGAATCTTTATCCAGTTTTGCCATAAGGGGCCAAAGTCTTTCATCACAATGTGTAAGCCATTAACCATAACATTTTAACCTCTGACACCCCATGGCTGCCTCTGGATTCCCATCTTTCCAGGTGTTGGTGCCCGGACATATGTGCCCCAAGCCATTACTCCATTCCAGTTGCGGGTCACAGAAATACAGCTGGCCTAAATGAGTCTATTCATGTAATATCAGTCTTGCAGCCAGTGTTTTTAATAAAAAATTGCATGCATGGCATCAGCCTTTCATAGGTGACTTTGGCTAGTTCATCTTCCCAAGAAACAACAAACTCAAACTTTTCTGCCAAGAAAATCCAAAGATAAGTCCTGCCCTACAGCTATGTTAAAAGAATTAAACATTATTTCTTCTTTGCAATAATATAAGCAAAGAAATTAATTTAAAATTTACTGAGTCAGAGGTAGTATGAGTTGGTAAACAAGTAGTTTGAATTCTCCCAATGGGACAGTGAATCATGGACACAAATTTCTACCTAACCTTGTTTGTGGCTTTTATTCAGTGATTCATTAACATAAATTACAACAATCCTAAGGCTAGGAGTTGAATGGTGGTTTTTAGCTGCTCTAAAAGTCTTTATTATATTGAGTTATTAGTTCTCTGAATAAAAGAATATCTTAATTCACTTTTCAAGATTGTGTGAGACATGAGCCCACAGACATTTCAGAAACCTTTTGATCCTGCTATCCATTTTTCCCAAATTCTCATTCGCACCATATTCTGGCAGTCTATATTTTAGTGATTACAGCAGTTGTTGACTGGCTTGACACGTGTTGTACAACACTGAGCCTGGCCAGTTGCCACTCACCTCTGTGAAGCAAGATATAAATGTCCACAACTGCATGACTGTGTTAGATATCCTGCCCACCTCTCATGACTACTCAGGACTTTGTGATTAACAATCTAACATGTACCTCTGCCTACTGCTTCTTGTTTTGAATGTAAGAATATTTTTATATTGCACTGCTGATGAATTGCTAAAATTTTGTGTCTTTCAGTAATAAAATTTAAGATTTGTTAATCTTGTCCTAACACTGTTAATATTATCATTTACAGTTAGCATTTTCAGAGGTGCACTGATTTCATCCTGTATACGTAAGATGCTGCCACCCATTTTGAAAAATTCTTTTGCTATAAACTCTTTCTGGATAGTAATTTTAAGTAAAATAATGAACATTTTTGCCATACACCACTCATTTGTGATATCTCTGTCCTTGAATAAATCTTTTGCTTTTTTCGCAACTTCTCTCACGTATTTCCCAGTGTTATCAGGGAGGTAGATTTCTAAACTTATCTGTCCTGATTACTAGTTTATTTTCTTAATGGCAGTAAAGATGAAATAGAAACTGTATGTAATGACTTTGCAGTTTTTAACAGTGGCATGAGAGGCAAAAGTGTGGTACCCATCTATTGAAAGCAAAATAAAAGAAGGATCTGGGTATTTATAAATCCACAGCTGAACTTCAGCTCCAAGTAAAAATGCTTGCATAAGTTATCAAACAATTTGGTAAACTCCTACAAGAGAACAAGGTGATGAGTAAGAGCATACATAGATCTGCTAAAATCAGGTAGTGTCAGACCCATCTTTTTTTTGTGACAGGGTAACGTGCATTGTGAATCCTGGAAGAAGAGTAGGTGTCAAACATCTTGATGTAAGTAAGACTGTTGATATTGTTTCACATGACATTTCAAAAACAAATTCATGAATTCTTGTTTTCAGAAAGAATGCCTGCAAATTTGTAGGGATTATCAGGTACATTCAGATGGGGATTATCAATGAGAATGGCATGCTACCACAAAAATCTGCTCTAATTTTCAGCACTGTTTTTCAATATCTATGTTTTAGATAACAAGAATTTAAGAAGAGAGGCTGCCATGTTGCAGAACACTAGTAAGTTAAGTGCTAGAGAATAGGCTGGAAAATGAAATATTTTCAAAAATTGGAGGTATGGCCTTAAAAACATTGAAAAGCTGTTCAAATAAGGACAAGCACAAGATCATTCATAAATAACAAAAACCAAATCTGACTATTCTAATAGATCAGGTTTTGAAAAAGTAAATGACAAGAGACATCAGAGACTGCATCCAGATAAGACATTTTCAGATGAGCCAAGTGTGAAAAAATCTATATGTGGAAAGCACTGGTGACGTATACAGTACTGGCCATCCATATCTGGAAAATACTTATTCATACTGAAGTAGATTTGACACAATAATGCTTCTACAAACATGTGGGGAAAAGGATGACTATTTTGAAGAAGAAAAATGGGTTTCTTTCTTTTGCCTGTAAAACAAAGTGTAAGAAAAGATACAACTGAGATGATAAATCACTTTCCCCCAGCCTACATTATATACATAAAATTCAGGGTAAAAAGAAAAAAAGCCTTATTTTAGCTAAAGGATGATGTTGACACAAGAAAATGATGAATTTATTCTGTCCATAAATTAAACTAGGTTGTAAATTATAACAGTTCTAACCATCAGAGGAGTGACATTTAGGGGGGAGAGGGGAGGGCAGGGAGGGAATTCAAACCTAATAAGCTGATTAAGTTCTATCTTGGAGCTAGTTAAAGGAATTGTGATGAAGCAATTTTCTGCTATAGCAGCTGGGACTGGTCTTCATGCTTCAGGGGAGACCTTCCTGTTCCAAATTCTTCATCTTACATCTAAATTTAAAGTAAGTGTATACAGTAGCTGTTATAGTCTTTTACCAGTATGCCCTCAGTAATGAAAATCTGTGTTCTTTGCTACTCCCTAACACTATCCTGAAAGAGCAGTGTCGACTCAGGCCTCTGGCATGCCACAGACTGCAGGGGATAACATCCTCTGGCATCTCACCACCATCCCTGCACTGACTTAACAGTGTTCAGTAGCAGCTCTATGCATCCCATCGCATACCAATCCCTGCATTAATTGCCTTTCATGAGTTCTCAGATCTCATGGCTGCACTCCTGATTGTGTGTGCTTCCTGGACATGAGTTAAATAGGAGGTCAGATATGAATCTGCTGGGTCTACCTGCAAGAGGCTTGTTCAGTACCTACCAGTTCAGTAGAATTCTTCTCACATTATGTTTTGGTTCCAGCTGCAGTTAACTGGGTCCAGATCCTGTTCCTTCCTCCTGTGCTGTGCACCAGAGGTGCCTGAATGTGCCTTCTTGGGTATAGATTACACACCATGGAGCTCTGTGCTACTGCAGTTAGTCTGTTTTTGGCGAGAAAGATGCACAGATTGAAAGTGAGGAAGTGAAGAGTGTCATAGAGAAATCTGCTTATTGATAATGTGACCTGATCTTCTCAGTTAACATCTCTGCTGAACATTTGAGAGGGTTGGAACAAGTGTTTCCATTGCAATTAAAGAAGAGCTCCCTCAGCTGTCCCTTCAGGTCAGAAATTGACAGTCAAGTTTTGCGTTTTTATATTAAAAGGAGAATCAGGAAATCATAGACAGCACAGAAGGACTCATACTGTTGCCCTTTCTGGCTAATCAGGATGGAAGCCCATCAGTGGAAAATGGTCATGTACAGCTTGGAGCCCTCCAGAAGCTTGGCTTAAGCACTCAGGCTGCCCAGTAGCTGCCCTGGATTCCAGCCTTCCCTGTCACTGGCACTTGAACATAGAAGCATCCGACACCACAGCCCCACTCCAGTTGCTGGTACTCTTGCCTGCGTGCAAGGACATGCTGACACATTCCCACACACAGTATGCATTGCTCCAGGAACCATCCTTGCACACTCAGCTTGTTCATTACGTGACCCTAGATCCCTAGACCCAGCTGCCTCACACTTAGATGTATGCAACCCATGCTCAACTACCCGGTTCAAAACTGTGAACCCACCCTGGTGCTAACTATGACCACCTCAGACTCTGTGGTTTCTCCAGTACCTGGCATGGACCCTCTGGTCCCTGACGTAGCCAACTCTCAGAGCCCCTTGTGTCTCCAGGATCCAGCCCAGACTCTGGGACCACTCTGATATGCAGCTGCTGAACCTCTTCCACTCACTGACCGGTCCATCTTGATGTACACCAGTGATTACACTCTGAAACACACACATGATCACAATGAACCCCTTTTGGGATCTCTCTAGTTGCTCCCACCCCAGACACACAGGCCTTGACACTCCTGCTGCTGCACTCAAATCCCCTGACACACGTGCACAGGACAGAGATCCCTGCAGCTGAGAGAATAGTTAGAATGCAATGACTGTAGTGAGAGGGCAGGACAGACTTGTTGAACCTTTCCTTGCCTTTGATTGCAGAAGTCTCTTCCTGACATATAATAATGCCTCCCATAGTCCCAAATATGACTATTATCACCTCCCACAGACTGAAGAAAAGATTAGGCCCAGGGTGGCCATGGGCAGGGGGTCTCCTGTGACCCTCCTGGGGAGGAGCCACCTCAGGGTCTCCCTTTGCTCTGGTGAGGTTGTTGAAATTCCCCCAACTGTTGTTGTTCCTCTGGGCTCCTTTGGGTTCATGGAGATGTGCCTTTAATTGCATAAGCTAATTATTACATGTCCACTTCTAATCTCTGATACATACCCTTCAGTTTTCAGCACAAAGAATTTCATATAGATTCACCAACAACAAATATTTCTCTTTAGAAATTCAAATTTTGAAAGAAATTCAAAGTCAAGGGAGATAGTACTGTGAGGAACTACAATCTATGAGAAAGAGAGACTGAAAATTTGTATTCCATCAGAAGCTACAAGCAAAACTCATGTCAATAATTGAAAAGAGGGACATAGAGTGTATTAAAATGTAGTATCTCTATGTAAGCAGGTAAAAAATATTTAAGGTAGTAAAAGTGAATAGCCCAAACAATCTGGACGAGACAAGAGAGATCACAAAAGCAAAGAAGATGTAGAAAAAATTGTAGAAGGAAAGTGATGGAAAAGGACAAATAGCAGCATGTTTGAGGGGTATTTCTAATAAATCCATTAAATCAAAGAATAAAAGATCACACAAGACAAGTTAAAATTATTAAAATTCTCTATTTACATTGTACTAGAACCTGATAAGAGAATAAAAAAGAACTTTGATGTGGAAGGTACTAAGCAATATAGCCAAATAAATACATCAAAACTCACTGTTTGCTTATGTTAAGGCTCAACAGGATAACAAAAGCAAGGATAACACTGCAGAGAATTTTGATAAACCCAAACCAACAGTTATTGAGGAGTTACCATAAGTGAGAGTTCTTCACAAGCAGGTATGGCAACATAGAAACAGGTAGTTGGAAGTAAAAGTCCTTTGAGTATGTTGATTGGTCTGGTGACTGTAAGGAGTGAGCACATTATACTAAATATGAGTAAACTTCATATGAAGACATGGAAATTGTCAACAGCTGCCACTGGCTGATGGGGTCCCGGACCCCAAGCTCAGTTCGAGATCGGGTTAGCTGCTCAGTCAGAGCCCCACCGGGGCAGCCCGCTCTCGGGGACGGGCGAGGCGGCCGGGAACGGCGGAACTCTCGGGGAAACCGCGCGAGCCAGAGATCGGTAGCGGAGACAAGAGATGCAGGCAGTCGGATTGGCGGTCCAGGAGGTTTATTAAAAGGGTAAGGGCAGATGGAGGGGGGACGGGACGGGACTGGATNAGCAGGGCCAATAGCTTCACTCCAAGGCTCTCTGGGAGCACCCCCTTTAGTTAGGGCTGCTTGACTCCCAAGACTCGTCCCGCAGGGCACTGCCACTGTGCAGTGGGCTAGGGACGCTCAGCTGAGCCAGGGCCACAGCAACAACTGGCCAGTGCTGATGAATTCCTTGTGGGGCTTTTCCATCAGAGAAGAGAGTTAAATCCCTTCTTCTTGAGTTTCTGTCACAAAAGGCCAGTGTCACTAAGCACAAGTGTGTCCCAAGACAGTGTGGAGTGGTGTGAGCCACTTGCAGTGCTGAGCCTGAGCTGTGAGAGGCCACAAGCAAAGATGCTTTGGCCAAGAGATGTGGAGACTCTAAGGGGAATCTCAAGGCTGATGGCAACTTGTGGCAGGCAGTAACATACCCAGATGTGACCTATTAGCTGAACCAAACCAAAACTCCTGCAAATCTGACTTAAAAATGAGCTGTTTCAGAAATTAAGCACACAGTTCAGAAAGGTGTTGCAACTATGCAGGCTTTCTGGTGCTTGTCCTTAGTCTCTTTTTTTGTACAATCTACACTTTTCTGACCAAGTTTTGTGTCTATCACTAGGTATGTTCAGTCAAGGCTGAGATTAGTTTTCCTGCAGCTGACAAGGAGCTGCTAGCACACTGTGTAACAGAGACATTTCAACCGATAAAGCTGCAGGAGCGGGTGTGACAGATGAGTTCAGAAACCAGCTCGGTATAGTTCTATTACTTTCACCATGAAAGCAGACTAGTAAAAAGCTACAAAACAAATCACCATGAAGAAAAATACTGAGCAGAAAATGAAAGGGGAAAGGGGAAACAAGCATACAGAATAAAATTTATCCAAAGTTATTCCACAGCAGTTTAAAAATTATTTATACAGTGATAAGTGTGCTTCGGACTAAATCAGGAATATTTGCAACTATAAAGGGGAGGTGTTATTTTATAGACTATGGAAAGACAATAAACCTCCCAGAACATTATTCCTATAGGACAGATAGGACCTGCCTGCTTAACTTCCACTGCATTGAGGGTCAACACAGGAAATAAATAATATGGACAGAATTGCCTGCTTTTCCAGAAAACTGAGTTGCTCTAGTCAGCTGTTCCATCACTGCATAAATGTAATATTTTCACATGGTGGACACATGTATGATAACACGAACATGTAACCATTTTCTTTGTCAGCTCTAAAATCCCAACTTTATTCCCTTCTCTGTCTCTGAAAAGTAAAACTCTTCCTCACTAATGGAGGAAAGAAAAATTACTTTTGAACAAGAGGAAGATTTAGTCAAAGGTGCAAAACTGCTTAAAATCAATAGAGCACTGCCCGTGGACATTTTACATCTGATAATGAAAAAGTAAATATGAAATTTCTTGCATTAAATGCAGTAGAGACTGTTGAAGAAAACTGACCTAGAAACGTCTCTAACAAAATCATAGAGATTAAGGTATAGCTTTAAAGGAGTTTCAAGTGATGAGTATGCTCTTTTAAATGAATTTTAAAAACAAATCTGAAACAACATTAATTAAAATTACAATAGTATTAATTCTGAAATGGCCACACTAGAAAAATCCTTAAACAGCCACTGGTACCAGCACTCTAGCTCAAATTCCGCTGACAATCTCTTCATTAATACTCTTTCAGATAACATTAATATTTCTGCAGCTTCAGACTGAAATTTATCCTGTCAGTTGAGGATGTTTAAAGAGCTCTACTTAGCTATTTGTCATTTTCATTTAGTAATTGGCAAAACATTAAATTTTTGATATTTCAAGCACTTTTATGGCATGTTAATTCTGAAAAGTAAAATTTGGTAGACAGACTCTAAAACTTCAGTTGCTCTTCTTAATTGCATTACTTTTCACAACTGTGCAGCTGTATAAGAGGTTTTCAAAAGAGTTCTTGAACATGCAGTTGAAGCTGCTTAGCATAGCATTTGTCCATTGTATCTTTGCAGCATTATTTCTGTGCATAAACGCTAATAGGCAGAATGTGTATTTTCATAACTCCTGGGCATTCTGGTTTTTTTGGCAGTCTAAAAGGGTTACACAACACTGGAACATTTTCATGGGTTCGTCTGAGGTAACTGTTGGAGCTGTTGTTCCAACTCTGCCCTTATTAACTTGATGCATGGTAGAAACATTGTTGTAGTATTTTGTGCAGTGACCTGATTAGTATTGCATAGGCAGAAGATTGAGGGAAAGTTGTAGAGGAAAGTGATAATTTCTATTAGTTTTTTAAGTGTACAAGAGACAAGAAAAGTAGTTTTTGTCATCTTGTCAACTTGATTCAAGAGCAAACACAAAACAGTTCAAGTGCTTTCCACAATATATGATTTTTCATTTTGAGCAGCTTTGAAAAAATCTGTGCTGAGCATTATGTTTGAGAGGCTATTATGAACATCATGTGGAATTGGTTGTTTTGTTGTGTAGCTTCTGATATGACACAGGGTCGATTTTTATTTAAGAGTTTACAACCAATTTTGTGGAGCTTACCTACTAAGGAATGAAAACCTCTCTCAGACACCATGATTCTGAGCATGTCCTGAACATTGTCGAGCAATAAATTAAAACGAGGGGAAGATAAGGGAGAAGCGTAAGGCCTCATCAGAGTTGAAACACTTTTAAAATAAATAGGGTATGTGAAGATGTTTTAAACAGTTAATTTTTTCTCTGCAGTTGAAAGTTACCAATACAAGGGTTAATAATCAGAAGTTATCTTTGTGTCTAACAAAAAGTGGTTCTGAAATACTTGATCTAAAAGGTATTTATATTCTCAGGAGACCTTCCTTAGTATCCTATATCTTATCTGGGTTATGCAGTATACCTTTCTTGCTTGATGCCTCATTCTTCAATGTGCTGGCATGCTGGGATGTCTCTCCAAGGCACCAACACTCCCTGTGCAGCATGTGTTCTTTGCTGCAGAGTGACACAGATTCAGTGGGAGTGTAAAAAAAGCAGTTTTCATAGAGACTTAATTTTCTCTAAAAATGAGATAACAGTTTGAATACCTGGTTTTTCAGCAGATGAGGTATAGCAACTGTGTGTCTAATAATACAAGAGGTGATATTGTATTTTCTGTCCTTCCATTTTTTACATGTTCTCAGACTTAGGCGGATTAATGTCCACTGGGCCTCAAGAGGATAGTGGCACCCAGACCTTTACTGATAAATTCCAGTTATATGTATTTCCTCTGTGGAATCTCTAGGCAGGTATTCACCAGTGAGCTGATGTTCTGAGATATGATTGAGACACACTCCACTCTACAAATGGGCTAAACAGAGGAAACTTTGGTACTTAACCTACTCAATATTTCATTCTGTGTGCCTACCTCAGAAGATCTTTGTTCATGTTGCACAAGTATTTATGAAGCTCTGTATACAAGTAGTTCCTCTTGGGAGGATTAGGAGTTAGGCTCAGCAGCATTTATAGATCATGGGTCATAGAAAGGCTTGCATTGGAAGGTGCCTTGAGGATCATCTACTTCCAGCCTTCCCACTATGGGCAAGTACACCTTCTGCTAGACCACATTGCTCAGAGCTGCATCCAACTTGGCTTTGAACAGTTTCAGGGATGGGGCATTCACCTGTTCTAGTGCCTCACCTTCACAATAAATAATTTTTTCCTAATGTCTAATCCAAAACTACTCTCTTCCAGTTTAAAGCCATTGCCCCTTGTTCTGTCACTACATGCTCTTGTAAATGGTCTCTATCTTTCTTGTAGGCTCCCTTCAGTTAGGTCACCCTGAAGCCTTCTCTGCTTCAGGCTAAATAATCCCAATTCTCCCAGCCTTGCTTCCTAGGAGAGGTACTCTATACCTTTAATCATCTTGGTGGCCCTCCTCTGGATCTAATCTTCAAACTTGTATCCTGAACTTCCCATAAATTAATAATTATGAACCTCAGCACTCCTGAGACTTCTCATTCTTACTTATAAAGGAACTTGTAATGTTGCTAATTAATTTTTGCAATTCCATCTCACCTTTTAGTCCTGCACAAAAGCTTATGCTATTGTCTGCCATTTGTTGTCTCCATTAACATCTAACCTTGTACTTTTTAATGAACTCTTCATGCCAGCAAGAGGTTTGTAATAAACCTACACCAGAGCTTAATTCAACATGTTCTAAAACTTTTTTCAAATATAGGGACTACATGCTATTTTGTTGTTAATATTATGCAAACCGGATTAATATTCTCAGCTACTAAATCTAATAGGAAGCATACAGGTCTATAACTGGATTTACTTTCTTCACTGAAATTTTTTAAATGTCTGCTGAACTACCAGTTCAGGAACATTTAAGGATTTTGAAACATTTAGAGGCATTTATTTATTTATTTATTTTACTAATTGTCACTAGAAAAAGTAAAAAATGTAAAAAGTCAGATAATCTGAAAAAAAAAAAATTTCCTGTGTTTCTAGAGAGATATGGAAGGACAAGTCAAAACCAAACCAAACCAAACCAAAATAAAAACCAAAAACACACCCCAAACCAACCAAACACATTAGTGATAATAAACTTTGGAAGAATTCTCAGATTTGAAAAAAATGTCCCCAGATCTTTTGAGTAATCCATTGTCGCTGTTGAGCCACTAGCAGAGAGAAAAGAACCTCCAAAAGCTGTATGGATCAAAGAGATTTATTTTTTTATTTTCCCAACTTATATAGACTTTTCAGAGATCACTCAGATTGGTCAGTCCAAAACCTCCCCCTGAGCCTATTGGCCAGGCCCAAACTGCGCATATCTCGAGAAACCGTTTTAATAACATCCAAACTTTATCTTTGTTTATAAAAAACACAAGAAAATTCTCACGGGAAAGATCTGTGCCAGCCACAATCCATAACCTCTCATGATGATTGTAAAAGATGTTGAAGAAAATAATTTGATCTGAGTAATGCACCAGTAGTTTTGAGAGGTCCTGAATATAAGTTCAGTTTTAGGAGTTTATATGAAACATGCAAGGTTAAAGGGGCTTCAATAAACATTTGAGCATCCTCCATCCATCTATCAATTACCTTCCTCTAACATTATGAGATTTGAATAGGGCTGGTACTGCTGTAACATCATATCAGCTCTTTTTTCACTACTGGGTCTGCAATTTTATGCCACTATGCACTGGTTCAATTAGATCCCCACTGCATATAATAAGACAGACACAACTGAGAGGCATCAGGATAACTAAGAGTAGGGAGCAAAGCCTTTGATGGTTGCATCACAATTTACTGACTGTTCAGCAGGACTTAATTTAGCAATTAACATTTACATTAAGATTTAGCTAGTGAGAGAGTGTTATGCTTGGCAAAATCTGAATGAAAAAGAAATCAGACATATTTTAAAATAGACAGTCGCAAAGTTAGGGTTTGCATGGAGCAAAATACTACAGAAAGCAGACTTTTGTTCCCCTATCAAACCAAAATGAAGCAAACCCCACCATGCTTCAGCCACACTTCTGAGCCAGACAATAAACATTTTGTGAATGGACATTACATTTTTCCATGTTGAGGAAAAGACTTTTAAGTCTTTGTGATGCTGTATATTAGAAAAGTGTGAATTCCAAATGAAGGGCAGCAGTGCATGGTGCCTGGGGTTCCCTGTATCTCTGTTCACTCATAGTGTATGAAGTTGGCACTGGACAAGAAAATTCTGCCCAAATTAGTCCATGAAACATTAAAATGCTGCTTATTTCAGTGGGTCATGGACTACAGCATCCTGCTATGGAGTTACTCTAACACTACTCTGAAGCATTTCACTGAAGTAATACAAGTCTGCTCCTTTGCAGATAGATCTCTCACGTTAGATTTTGAATAAACACAGCAGTTTCAAATTTTGTGGATTCACTCCTTTTGTTCTCTCATATCCTAACTCCATCTTCCCTCTCTTCTTATTGCAACTTGCTCTGATCCATCCCCTTCTGACTTTTAAAGTCTGTAGGCATTACTCAATAATCAGTTACTGACTGGGCACTTATTTTGCAGCTGGCTCCAGCCACTTTCAATGGACACACCACAGGACACAGCTGAGGCCCTCTGTCAGGCTGGTGGCACCTCTGTGAAAACATGTTTAGGAAAGGAGAGACAACACCAAAGAAAAATAGAAGTGCAGCCAGAGCTGTAGGAGGTGATCCACAGTGGAGCTGGTAACACCCCACTAGGGGCCATAGTCCATGGATAAGCCCCAAAGGATCTACATTCTCTGGAGGATCTGTGCCTTGGAAACAAGGCAATGTGGGTTCTTGGCTGCCAGTGAGCAACAGACCACCACGTAATTTTGCATTTATGAATGCTGGTTTACTTTCTTTTCTGGTTTAATTATCTTCTTTATAAGAATCAGTATGAAGCACTCTCATTCTTTATAACAAATCCATGTCTGCTATATCAGAGGTTAAAAAAATCCATTGAAGATACTCATGCTTTCCTCAGCCTTGTTTTCTTCGTCACAGCTAACTTATGAGTTCAATTTTAAGCTGCCTAAACTCCCTACTCAGCTCTACTACTGTCACTGGGCAAGTAAATCCCACCTCACAAAAAGCAGAAGACAAAGATAAATTGGGAAATTAAAATCATTTAAGTTCTGTTGTGGGAAAAAAAAAACCTGTTACAATTTTAAACAAAAAATATGTATGCTGGCTACCAAATAAAGGCGCCATAATAATGTAGGATTAGTGGGATGATTATGACTGTAAAAGTAATTACGTTGATGGATGCATGTTTCACTGAAGAATTGTTTCAGAAATGCTCAAAGCAAAAGAATAGGTCCAAGTGTTTCTTATCTAATTTTTTGCCCAATAAGAAATGCCAGCTATAATAGTTATCAAAAGCATATTTTTAAATGGGGGAAACAATTGCGATGTAAAATGTAACTTCTGACTTGTAGTCATTTTCATTGCATACCTTTAAAATTGAAGCATGTTTCTGACTTAACTAAAGCAAGATCCTTCATATAATTTAAAATAGCAAGGGAATGGTATAGTGATGTGAGCTCGGTCTCGTAGCCTGAGACGGCTCGGCTCAAACCCTGTTTCGGGGAACGGGGAGGACTCTTTCTTTCAGGAGTCTCCCCGGAGAGCTGCTTGATGAAGACTCAAAGAGGTGCAAGAGACGCAGGCTTCTGGTCAAGTCCTTGAAGGGTTTATTGAGGGTATAGGACGAGCAAGGCAGGAGCAACTCAAGGGGTCCACGGCAGAAGCCTCGAGCAAGGGGTTGCAGGGGATTTTAAGGGAAGGATGCATGGGAGGAGTTTTGAGGATGACAACCAATGGGGTTAAAGGGAATGGTTACAGACATTTGAACAAGCCAATTGCAACAGCCCTTGGGAGGGAACTCAATAGCAAATAACCAATCATCAATAGCTTTAAACAGAATAAAGGAGAAACTTCTAGAACAAAACTATGTAAGTGAACCAGGGGAGGAGATTTTCATAGCCAACCCAGGGTGGAGGATTATAACATGTAGATTATTTGCCTCAGGTATCACTGGAAGTGACTTTAACAGTCACCCTGAGCTAGACCTCAGCCACTTCCCAGGGCCGTTCCGGCTCTGCAGTCTCACTGTCGTACATAAGTGTCGGTTGGTCCAGCTCTACCAAATGGGCTGCTACAGTATAGTATTCTGGAGGTGTTTCTGTATTTTCTCTTTTTGCAAAGCCAATCAGTCTACTCTTGATATCATACATATGTATATAACAATACGAGTCAGAGAAATTCAATTAATAGAGAAAGGGTTACTCTCTCAGTATTACTCATTTCTCACAATCTGAATAGCCTCTCACTGTTCCTGCAAAGTTCAATATTTATTAGAGAACTGTGGGAATGAAAAAGGCCAAATGTCCTGTAAAAATGTATTTATGCAGATAAAAGAACATCAGGCTAATATTTCTAAACATACACTCTGGCAGCTTGGTGCTTAATGAGAAAACTGTGCTCAAAGATTTTCTCTCATTCGCCATTCAGGTTTTGAAGACAGTCAGCAAGTTAAATGTCACTAATTAACACTATTGTAGAAAGTAAAGCTAAGACAAAACTTATTTTACAAAATAGTGAGGTTAAAAATTAGATCCATAGGGTCTGGGGTGGCGGGGCAGGTTTGTGGGTTTTTTGCAAAGAATAAGGTAAACAAGCTTTGGCACATTTGGAAACAGAATAGAACTTATCATTTAGCTGTTTTGAACCAGTCACCAGACGTGCTTAACAGACAACAGAGAGGTACATAAATTTTAAGGTGTGATTCATCTGACCTAATTTGGGAATCTACATTAGGCGGTGGTGAGTTGCATTCTAGAAATACTTGTTTCTCTCCTTTGGCTATAAAGGGAATATACACTTCTGTCTCAGGCATAGACAGATGTGTATTGCAGATGCTTACATCAGATCAGATGAATCCCATGCTGGATGTACAAATGAGGTCCTTTCATCAAGTCAAGCAACTCCTAAAATAACTAGAGAATGTAAACTACATCCTTGTGCTGCTATGATCTCATGAAGGCTTGTAAGCTCTGATGATACTCAGAGCTTCTATTGTGCAATGGTGCAATAAACAGATAAAAGAAATATAAAAGTAGGAGTCATTGCTTAGGTCTCCATGGAAAATGGAGATAAACAATGGCACTTGTTTTCTCAGAGTGTCCTCTCTGTCTACATAGGAAGAACAGAAGCAGTACAAGGAAAACCGCTTATATGACCTGGTGAATTGAGTTTCCGGGAAGAGTCCAAGTAAAAGTAAGTATAAAATGACCACTTTTAAGCTGTCGTAATAGTTAAATAAATGCCATTAAACCACCGCTTGATCACATCATTTATTAATTACAGGAAAAATCCAGGAACGAGTAAAATAATTTATTTAATCTTATTATTCTTGCCAGCCCTTTCCATACCAAATACATATACGCCATGGGAATTTTCGAGCTATATAAATGAGAAATATGGAAAGAAAGAAGAGATTACTTTTTGTTATTTTAGGAATACTGAACTCAAATAGGGCCTTAAAATTGTCTCACTCTTAGTCATCTCTTTTTTATTATTTTCCTTTTTCAGGCATTTTAATATCCAAGCACTTCATTATTTAAGTATTTGTTATTATTCCCTGTCATTCCTACAGCACTTGGCAGGCTATAAACCTGCATGACTTCATAGACAAGGCAGCTTTGTGCTGCTAGCAAGAGCCCACTCCAATTTTTCACTGTATCTATAAAATTTTTCCAAGCTTTTCTAGAATACATAATAATGGGGTAAAAAGACTTGTATTTCAGTAAAATATTGTACCCCAATGGAAGGGGGTTCTGGTTGGGTTTTTTGTGGATTTTTGGAGGGTTTGGTTTTTCTTTTTTTTCCCTTTTTCTTTCTCCCTATTGGTTGGGGTTTTGGTGTTCAATTTTTTTCTCTGAGAAGCAGTCAATGCCATTTCCAGTGTCATTATTTCTGCTACAAGAAAACCTAATCTGGAACACTAAGTACCCCAACTGGAGTGTAAGAAATTTTTATAGTGACCAATGAATGCTTGAGAAGTAATCTCAAATGACAGTTCTGAATCCCTACTACCACAAACCATGGCAAGCCATAGCAAATCTTCAGTAAAATGATCAATGTCTTCTTCAGTACACTATCTGCACCTCTGTTATTAAACCCTATTTTACAGACATGTAGAGAAAGTGCCAAAAGTCACAGCTGGCATAATTTCACCAAAATAGCTAATTTGCGGTAAGAATGACATTTTTGGTGGGAGCAATAAAAAACATCATGTGCAAAAACTCTGTCAGAGACAAAAATACAAATGGTTTTCAGAGCCTGTGTTTTAAAGCCAGCATCAGGCTTCTTTCCATTGCATGGTTATACCAAGTTGGCTTTTTTTTCGTTTTTTGTATTTAACAGCATACCAAGCTGTTGACCTATAACCTTAGAAAATGAATCATGGATACTGCATGGATACTGCATGAGTACATGAAAAAAATTAATTCTGTACCTTCAGTCATCTAAACGCTTAGAAAAATATGTTGCAATTTCTCTTAAGACTAGTATTACTGTTTAATTACTTGTAATTTGTAGTTCTTTTGGGGTCTTTTTTTCTCATAAATAATTAAAGTTGTTCATCATGCTGTCTCATCATTTTATTTATTAGAAATGCAATAAAGTAAAATAAATGCAATAAAATAAAAAAAAATTCTTTATATTAAATGCAATGCATGTGTTCAGAATATTTTGAGACATAGACTTAGAATAGAATCACCAGTCTGTTTCAAATTAAAATTTAAATTTACTTTAAATACTTGCTGCAATATTTCTGAAGAAGACTATCAAATTTTCATTGGGAGTTGGTGGCTTTTTGGGTTTTTTTCCCCCAAAACTAAAGTTATGGAGATTCCTAAACTTTTTTCAAGGAACAACACAGTTTAGAGGTCTAGCATTACCTTCTCATTTCTTCATATTTCATAATATTTCATATTACTTAAGTAGCTTAGGTCCACACACCTCTATTCTACCGGTATGATGTATATATAATAAAAAGTCTTGGGAACATATAGAGTTAAATAAGTGCACTCATAGTGAAGTCCTACAGCACGACTGAGTGGAAGGAAAATGGCTTGTTAATGTTCTTTATTTATACTGGGCATGGATGTAAGGATTCCTGGGACAGTTTCTCTGCACTTACACCCCTGCGTCGCAGAATGTGAGGTACTTTCCTCTCTGAAATTCACACACATACCAACAAAATAATTTTATAGTTTCTGCATTTATAATCAGCTGAATGTGAAAAACTGATGCTCTGGTGTTTGGGGACATTTTAAATTTCTTTTTTATTGCTCTTGTCTGAGGAAGACTGTAATGGTATGTGAATATTGCTTAGTAAAAAAAAATGGAAACCATATTTGTGAATAAAAAGTAATAAATTCTGTCATAAAATATCTGTATAAAGGAGAAAAGTAGGATCTTTCTTGCAAGAGACCAGTAAACATGATCACAATATTCTAGACCTTGAGTCATTCAATAACTCTGTGTGTGCACCTAGCAGTGGAATAACACATCCCTTAAGGAAATAGCAAGTAGCTTCAGTAGGAGCATTTAGCTAAGGATAAAAGGCCCCATGGGCTGCTCTGCAGTCTCCTATACCTTTCATGTGAATGCAAAGTCACACTGTAATTATAGCTTGTAATTTAAGTTCCAGACCATTTTCACATTTTCTTAATTTTTTGCTACATTGTACGCACTCTAACAAACGGATTTCACCTTCATAAATATTAAAAATAAACTGAAGTAATTTCATTTATTAATTCTTGATCCCCAAAGTCTAATCCTAATTGTTTATTGTGTTTCTTTTCCTGAGGTTGCTTGCAATACATGTATTAATTTATCAAGGGTTCACCTCAGCTGAAAGAGAAAGGGAGGGAGGAAAAAGACCTTTTTGAAGAGAAAGCTTGCATGACAATGCGGAGAATAAATATATGTCCCTTTGTAATTCAAAGAATGAACATCCATTACAGGCAATATTTTGGTTCAAATAACATCCAAATAGATTTATTCAAGATGCAGACTATATAAAAGTTGAAAACAATAAATCAAAAGTGATAAATGTACCAACAAAATGCATGAAAGACAAAACCTGCAAATATGCAAATTGGAGATTTGTTTTATAAATGCTGCAAAGTAAAAGAAAAGCTTGTATCACAGAAGAAAATTTGTACTTCAGAAGAAACCAATTCATTGTTAGATGTTGTCAGTACACCTACCAGTAAAGGAACCAGAAAGAGATGGGAAAAGAAACTTCTTTTCCCATTTGTCTTATCAGCCGCCAAGCATCAAATGCAGACTCATCCACCGACTGAAGGTACGAATCATTCTCATTGTATAACATCATTGAAAAAACACTTCAGCGGAGGGTCTGCCAGAATTTAAGTTTGTGGGCAGACTGAGCCTGGCAGATGCCTTTATTAGGAGAGACGGAGTTTGCTCAGCTGAGAGCTGCTAGGGAGAAGAGACCAGGCTTACAGATTGCTCTCAGTGGTCAAGGAAAGAGCTCATCTAGTGATCTTAGAGGACTTGTAGAGTTTGATTCACTCAGGAAGTTACTAAAGCTGCCAATCAGAAAGTCAGACTGGAAGAAAATTCCTGACTTTGCACCTGTAGCAGGCAAGAGATAGGCAAGGACTTTCCCAGGATATACAAGTTTTCTCACTGAGTGATTGCTTTGCTCTTTCATCACGACTTTGAGACCATTGCAGTGGTCTCCTGAAATATGGAGCATGTCTAATAATTCCTTAAAGTCCTGCCCATCTTGAGATCTATTGCCTCTCCCTGAGCATCTGAATTCTTCCCTGAAGCCTAGAGTTATAGAGCTTCAAGCTTGACATTTTGTAAATTTTAGCTTGTTTTCACACAAATGGTTTACATGAATGGATATTCATTGTATGCAGTTCTATATAGTTTTACCCTTGGCTAAAATTATCCTGATGTACAAGTATTTGTGGTTTTAGTTGTCTTGTGCTCTAGAGGAAACAGCAAAACATGAAATCCCAATTTGCATACAAGTCCAACATCTGTCTTTTCTTTTCTTCAAGTCACTCACATAAAATGCAATGTCATTTTACACTTGCATTCTGATCCCCAAACTATAATTCTCAGTTGGTATTTTAGTCTTTAAGTATCTAGGGGAAGAAAGTCTTTTAAGCACTGAAAACCTATTGACTAAACTAAATATTATGTCCTAATATCTTTAGTGACTCTAGTGAGTATTAATAACCATTCTTACCTTCAACATCCTTACGAGCAAATGGAAGTTCTGAATGCTCAGTCATGTATTAAATAATAGTGTTCTTTGCACATACTGTGCTCCTGGAACTGTTCTTATTAAGGTAAATGAAAACACAACTCTTCTCCCAATGTTTTTAAATGGATATCATTAAAAAATTTCTGATACCAGATTAAAAAAAAGATATTCCAATAAATAAACAAACAAATAACTGCTATTTATGGAGGTTTTCTCAGCCTTTATAGTGCATTTATTTTCCCATTACGTAAGGCCTAAATTTGGAAAGATGAGGAAAATAGTAAATAAGATTTTAAATTCTTAAATAACCACGGATGCCTGTTAGATCTTACAATATAATTAGCTTGTGTCCCTGGAATTAATTCTCATCAGTTTATGTCAAACACTGTTATATGGGCATAAGCAAGTATAGGAAGATAATAGTAATTTAGTGTCTCAGAAAGTTTCCAGTTAAAGGGTTTTATTCTGTTTGTCTGTTTCTAAACTATTAGGTTAAAGACAAGAAGGCAAAAGTATGTCCTGAATAGCCCACATCATCTACATACCAAGATGTATGGGAAATGGGGAGTGTAAAATCCAAGATTTAGGGAATTCATTTACAGAAGAGAATTGATTGTTTTAAATGGTGACTTTTTGAGAAAAATCTGTAAGAGAAATTATAAAATGAAACAGCTATGTTATAAAACACCAGCCACCCAATAGAGAACCAAAATAGTCTCATATGTGTATTTGAGAGATAAAACACTGCTGCTTGGATGAAGAGACTTTTTGCTTTAAAGTATTGAATTAAAAGTAACTGGAATCTTGATTTGCTGTCTTTCATTTGATTTTGATTTTCTTATTTTTCTTTAGAGAAACAGAGTAAGGACTGAAAGCATGTATTTTCAACCTCTACTGCAAGTGTTTTACTTTGGTTAGTTTGTTGTTCTTTTTTTTCAGGACCTTTCCACAGCTGCTTTGAATTGTGCTTCCCAGTGAGTGCTTTGCCATTTTGGTGTTAAAGGTTACAGTTTTATTAAAAACAAAACTTATCCTACAGATCATTATGGACAAATGTAAGTAAATGGGGTTTTGGAACTTCTTACAATGCTCCAAAAATGAGTTTAAAATGTGGGTTTGAATATAGAAGCAAATAACTGCAGGTCCTTGCATAAATTCTTTATATTCACCCATCTCTAAGAGTAACTATGCAGTCTGAACTAACACCATATTATCTCCTCTCACAAATCAGTGGCAAATGGGCTTCAAGGGGGAAAAACTTGAACAGTATATCTTTGTACCTTGACTCCTATCCATAGTAACTTTTGTTGCTTGCTTATATACAGGGTATTGCATCAAAAGGTCAAGGATAATATTGAAACTTAAAAATGGTCTTGAATCTTCGTGACATTTCTAGTGTTCAACTCATCTTTCCCTGGAAAGTTGAACAAGAAAGGCTGTGACATTATAGCTGGACTTGCAGCACTGCCAGTGACCAGAGCTAGTCAACCAAATGTGCCGTAGAACAACTTCCCAGAAAAGTTATCTTTCCTGTGATTTTATCCTTTTGTCTTCTCTTTTACATATGAATATCTTATCAAGGAATAGTCCCTCTTTTCCTGCTTTCAGGTATTTAAACCTTACTCTCAACTCTACAGTTCCAAATGAGAAAGCACTCAGTCCCCTGATACTATCCCCCTTTTTAGCTCTTTCTTCTACTTTCATTTAATCACTTTGACAGCTCAGAGACTTTTGAATGACTGATATGTACTGGAGGCAATAATACAACTTCCACAACTAAAGTACTGTTCTTTTTCTCATCCAAGTTTTTGAAATTAAAAAAGAAAAAAAAGAAAACCTTCTCATCACTGAGAGTAAGGAATTTTAAAGCTAAAAAATATTCTCAAAAATGGAAATACTTTTTTCAAATTGTGTTAAATCCATTCCTGGACTAAAAAATGCCCTCATTTTTGTGACACCAATATGAGGCAATTTTAACTGAGGCCTCTTTAGATAGCTAGAGATGAATTAGGTGAACTTAATTTCACTCTAATTTTGTGTCTTTAGCTGGCTGCCTAAGTTAGGAGTCTCTTCATCTTAGGCATCCCTCTATCATTAGTGCAAAAAGATGTTAATTTCCAAACAGTGAGTCAGCTTGTGTAAGTTATGAATCATTCTGTCAACATGTCTATAACTCTCCATAGGAGACACTTTCACTAACCAGGCTTTTAAATGAATTGTCTCCGTTAAGTACCTAAGAGAACGTGGTTTAAGAACTTTGGCAAAAAAGAGGGAAGATTACATCCCACTCTCTTGCACATATAGGCCTTGAGATTAAATTCTAACACCTGTAACATACATATATGCAGATATCGATAGATAGATAGATAGATAGATAGATAGATAGATAGATTTAGCTTCAAGCAAAATGGACCAAAATACCACCACCTTTGTTCTGCTGCTACACCCAACAACTGTAGCAATACACAAGGAAACCACAAAACATTTGCAATGCAAAAGTGTATGCGGATACTGTGGACAAACAAGGATGATACAGAGCTGCTTGAAAATGTGGATGTACATGTCTGGAGGAGTCCTGCCTCCCATGTAAAATTGCCAGCTTTTGTTAAAGAAAGCTGCTTAATTATAAGAGTCATACCTAAAAGATCTTTCAAAAAATAATTGGGTAATATAATGGAATTTATAATTTCAGGCAACAGTGACAATATCTTGAGTCACTAGGGACTGAACTAAATAGAACAAAAACAACCAGCCAGCCTGGGAGTGCTGTAAATAATCATGTCTCAGTCAGGTTCTCCAGAGGAATTTGAGTTGTCTCAGAGAACAACTTGTCTGCTGAGCTGCTGCTTCACATTCTGCAGAGAATGTGGAATTCTTCTGGCTACTGATACAATTAATTACCAATATAATTAAAGAGAAAAATCTGAATTGCCCACACAGTTGGTTCAAGTTATCTGTTCCTTGAAACAACCTTCATCCTACTTTCACTAGATTTTGTATTTCACTATTTTAAGGCATTGGATTTATTCCACTGCATCTGTCTAAAACTGAAAAGGGTAAAATCACTGAATTCAGTTCACCAGTGATGGCTTTTAGCACAAAAATAAATGAAGACCTTTGGAGGTATAGTATTATATTTGAAAAGACTAGTGGTATGCAAGTCCCTGTAATTTTTGTCCATCAGACAAACATGAAATACATCTTATGAAGATTAATTAATTGTTAATGAATATTTCAGTTCAATGACTTATGTCCACTACATAATTCTAGAAATTAAACGTAATTTACATGATTTCCTTTCATATAGCTGTAATTGGAAGTTTTCCATGAAGACAGCTGCAATATGTGTTGAAATTTTTATTCACTATTGTGCATAAAATAATCTTATTCATAATTGAAATGCAGAGTGCTAGAGATTATTAAGAAGTAAAACACTAGTTAAGATTTTGTCTTGTTTTAGGTAGGGCACTAAGCTCAAGCTAGATGGTTGTCTAGAGCATTAAGCTCCTTTCCAATAAAATTCAGGATTTTCTCTATGAGCCTTAATACTTAATTGCTGTTATTTTATCTAATTACTAATGTTTGGAAAAGTCCTGAGAAGAATATGAAAATTGAAACACCCATAAGCAGAACAACATGTTATCCTATAAGATACATCCTGCTCTTTAAGTTCTGGCATTGGCAATGTAAGACAAGATATTAATTTGGCCTAATTAATACTGGGTGATGGCTGTCACAGACTGCAATAGAATTAAATAGAGCCAAAAGAAGGGAAGCTCTATGTTATCAATAAATCTTTGATAGTTACTTAATCCCAGGGTCTGTTAAGTCTGAGGTGCATTATTGTAAGCCTCTTGTTCTTGCGACTTATGCACAGTTACAAAATGTAGACATTTACTCTTGAGTTATATACAGTGTAAACGATTTTCTAACTATTTACTGGAGAAAAACCATCAAATCCCCACACCTTTTTACCATTATTCATTTTCTTAACCTGTTTTTCCCTTTCTCTAAATCTATCATTCAAGCTACATGAACTGCATTCTGTGTCATCTACCTCTATCTGGGATACTTTTCAGAATGAAAGTTGCTATGTTTTCAGAAAGTGTAAGAAGTTGAATTCTATGTTCTGCTACACTGATTTTTGAGAGATAAGAATTATCTTATTAGAAAATAAACCATATTTTTCTGGGTCCTCATCAGTCCTGTATATACATATATATATTCAAATAAGCACAAGAGGATTTGTCATTAGATAACTGGTGATAACTTACTGAAACCAGCTTGCTACAGCACTTGAAGCAAATAAATCAAACTGTTGCTTTCTACATACTACAGAAATGAGGTTGGAATACTTGGGAAAGAGAGAAAATAAAATCCCAAAGAAACACTGAATTTTTCTAGATAGTATATAGGCAGAGGTTGTGCTTGGATTACATTTCAATGTCAATACCTTCCAACATTCAGAACTTCTTACCACCTCAAGATTTTTGAGATAACATTGCTTGTGGACTTGCCAATACAAGTCTTGAAACATCTATAATTTTCATTCTATGCCAGGCATGTAAATGATAGAAAGTCAATATTATAATATCTAAGATTTTTTTTGTCTTTTGTATTTGAAAAAATGCAGCTAATCCTATTAAGTGAAGACTTTACAACTGCCACTTTATGTTTTAAACAGATTTATGTTTTACGCTCATGTTAAAACTACTTTAGAATACCATCAGAGATTTTTTGTTAAAGCAGAATAAAGCTGCTGATTTTTTTTAAAGATGTGGGCTGCTTTGAGCATACATATCCAGATCTGTACTTACTTTAGGCATTCATACTGCAGTCATAGATCTGGATCAGCAAAAAAGTGCAATCACTGGTGGCCCAAAACCTGAATGACTAGACTAATCATCGACATATTAATTATTTCTGCAAATTTTCACTCTTTGGGTATCCAGGGTATTTCCATGCCAGCTTCCTTTGTGATCTGCAAGAGCTCAGAATATAAGGGCCATTTATTTTGTGTAGGTTAAGAATATCTGTTTGTACCTCCTGCTTGATTTAATCATAGCCTTGAATCACATGATTGCCTTCAGAAAGACGCCATGAAAATGAGTCAATTAATATAAATTACTGTGGGCTTGTAGGTGTTCTAGAATATTAAATGAGCAAGCTGGCATAAAATACCAACCAGCAGCTTTCTTAAAGCTTCTCTAAGGCCATTTGGACTATTCTTAATGTTTATTTGTCTAGCTGATTGATTATGTCTTTGCTCATTGCAGTGAGTGATGACAGATACAAGAAAAACTATTTGAGTTTGGTGACTGGTAATTTGTCACAGTATTGCACATTTTGGGGTTCTATTGCTTTCAAAGTTCTCTCATCTTGTTTAAACAGGAGTAAATTCTAAGGGTTTTTTTTAGAGAGAATCTAGTTCCTTAACTTGCGTATTTTCAGAAGCTTAAACTCCTTCATCGGTCTGACACAAGTGAAGATGATGTCACTTTTACTTTGTTTTGAGCTGTGAAATGCGTGTGGCTTTGTCTTGTTTTGCATAAAAGCTGTGCTTTGGGGATTTGATGGTTCAGTCTCTCCATGAGACAGGAAAAAAGAGGGTCTATTAGCTCTCCACAAAACTCTAATTATATGTTGATTTAGATATCAACACTGATAGCTATATAGAAACTATTCTACAATTTTTGTCTTTATCCTGCAGAAAAGCCTGGGTCAGTCTGGCTGTTACGGTTGTATCCTCAGGTAGTAACCCCAACTCTGTGTCATTAGGGAACTCCTCCAAGATCTCTGAAAGGTACAGATTTATGTGGGAGAGGGCAAATAAATGAGCTTTCATCAGTAAGGCTCTGGAAGAACACTCTGACCAAAACTCGTCTCAGAGCATATTAATCAAGCAGGAATACAGCCAGCTTATTTTCTGTTCCTCTCATGTAGTTAGCAGGCCCTGCTCCTTGGAAGTAATTGAAGACTCATGCTATCATGGGATTTTAACTGTGCTTTCTCTCCTGGAATTTTGACACCTTGAATAGATTTTGCCAGAGAAAATGACCCACCTTGCTGTACCTAATAGAGCCACGGAAGGTGAGCTCCTGAGCCAAACATTATAAGATGTTTAAACATCAAAAAAGTGCCTGAATGCATTTAAGCTTCAATTCTAGTATTCACACTGATGTATTATGAGTCAAGGAAGGATATTTCAATATTTGTAGAGTATATTTTAAATAGAATTCTTGTGTCACTGAACTTTCAGAATTGTTAGAATTTCTTGAGTTAAAAAGTCTAGAAGTAACCAGGATAGCAAAGTATCTTGAAAATTCATTGCAAGTATCTGAAAATTATTTTCTATATCCCAAGGAGAATTTTACTCAATTTCTTGGAAATTAAATTGTAAAGGTTAAGCCTTTTTCAACTTGTAAAGTTCTATATGTAGGATTATTCCATTACAATTTCAAGCTTTTCTGTAAGCCGATCATTAATTCGCACAGCAAAGAATAATTTACATATTTTGCAGATTATGTTTTTTTACCGCAGAAAATGACTTAATATCCAAAGTGGTTTTATGTACTGAAAAGAATGCTCACTGTCACTACTCATTCTATTTCTATGTGCTTCGAAACATTTCTGCTTATTAAAGTATCATATTGTTAAATCACTGTAGTAAAGTCTAAGAAAAGAAAGTTCCATTTAACTTGGAAAACTGTTTCTTAGCTGTGTTCAAACATCCATCACAAAACATTTTGCTTGAATTCTGAGGTTCACATGAAGTTATAACTTTTTTTCCTCTCATACGATTTGTTCTACTTTATAGAAGGCAGAAGACCGTGCATAGAAACTAATATTCCATCCTGCACTTCTTTCAAAGCTATCGTGCTGAATATAGCTCATCTCTGATGTAAGCAGGAATGTCCAAAAGCAGGAAATAAAACCTCATAGAAAGGCTGATATTCAAATAAATGATCCATGAAATAATTCTTCCAGCAAACAACAAAAACTCTGAACTTAAAACAAATAGAGCCTTCTAGTCTCTCACCTTTTCTGTTAATCCAGATTTTTGGTGTTTTCACTGAAATCTTGCTGTAAACACAGATTGTCTCTCAGCTAGATAGAATCATAGAATCATTTAGATTGGAAAAGATCTTTGAGATCATCACGTCCAGCTGTAAACCTACAACTACTAAGTCCAACACTAAACCAATATCCCTAAGTACCACACCTACAAATCTTTAACATACCTCCCAGGATGATGATTAAACCACTTCTCTGAGCAGCCTCTTCAAATGCTTGACAGCACTTTCAGTGAAGAAATATTTCCTAACATCCTATCTAAATCTCCCCTGACTTGGGGTCATTTCTTTCTGTACTATTGCCTCTTACTTGGGAGAAGAGACCAACCACCACCTGGCTGCAGCCTCCTTTCATGCAGCTGAAGAGAGCAATGGGGTCCCCCTGAGCCTCCTTTTCTCCTGGCTAAACAACCCCAGCTCCCTCAACTGCTCCTCATCAGACTTGTGCTCCAGATCCTTCACCAGCTTCTTTGCCCTTCTCTGGATATGCTCCAGCACCTCAATTTCATTGTTGCAGTGAGGGGCAAAAACTGAACACAGAATCTGAGGTTTGGCCCCACCAGTGTCTAGTGGTGATCACTGCCCTAGTTCTGCTGGCCACAATATTTCTAATCCAAGCCAGGAAGGCATTGGCCTTCTTGGCATCTGAGCATACGCTGCCTCACCTTCAGCTGCTCTCAAACCAGTATCCCCACCTCCTTTTCTGCAGGGCTGTTTTCCAGTCACTCTGCTCCCAGCCTGTAGCACTGCCTGAGAATGTTGAGACCCAAGTGCAGGACCTGGCACTTGGCTTTGTTAAACTTCATACAGCCTCATACCTCATCCTTGGTCCATTGATCCTACCTGTCCAGATCCCTCTGCAAAGCCTTCCAACTCTCCAGCAGATCAATACTCCCACCCAGCTTGTTACTGAAGGTGCACCTAACCCCTCATCCAGATCATTGGTAAAGATATTAAACAGGACTGGATCCAATACTTATCCTTGAGGAATACTTTGTGTGGCTGTCTGCCAGCTGAATGTAACTCCATTCACAACAAATCTCTGGACTCAGCCACCCTCAGTGATGTGCATACGTAAAGGAACCTCCCTGTCCAACCATTCACTCTGGCAATTACACTTGCACCACTTGAGCTGGGACTGAGGCCCATTCATGGCTACATCTCAGACAGTCAGACCAGACTTTCTTACTGGCTTCAGCCCAGGTTTCCCATACCAAAGTCCTAGACACCCTTTCCTTAAAATTATTAAGTCTTAATGCAATAAATAAATAACAAATAACTAAATAACAGCTTGAGCTGGGTGCGCCTGGAAGGGACCACAAACAAAGGAACCCCTGGGCTTTTATACCCTTACAGTCTAAATGCAGAAAGTCCAGAGTCCTGGCTCCTGCCAGCTGGCCAGCGCCACAGGTCCCTGTACCCTTTGCACTGAAGGGTTAGCAGTCACAGCCTGGGGCTCGATCTTGGGCTCAGGTTCCTGCCCTCCTAAGCTCAACTTTCAGCTTGCTATGTAGCTTGCAAACTGAGCTACTTGCACTAAATGTATTCCTCACCATGCCCATCCAAGCCATGAGCAGCCAGTTTCTCCAGGAGAATGCTGTAGAAACCAGTGCCAAAGGCTTTACTAAGGTCCAGGTAGGCAACATCCACATTCACTATGCATGTAACCTTGTCATAGAGGGAGATCAGGACAGTCAAGCAGGATATGCCTTTCTATACTGCCTGGCCTGATCCCCTGGTTGTCCTGCATGTGCTGCATCATGGCATTCAAGATGATCTGCTCCATAACCTTTCCTGGTCCTGAGATCAGGCTGAAAGTCCTACAGTTCCCCAGATCTTCCTTCCTACCATTCTTTTAGATTTGTGTTACATTTGCTAATTTCCAGTCAATTGGAGACTCTGGGAAAGGCCTGAAAGGGTCTCAGTGAGCTCTTCTGATCACTCTCAGTGCCTGCCCTTGGGTACATCTGGTCTGACCCCAGAGACTCCTGTGTATGTAAGCAGTGCAGCAGGTCGCTGACCATTTCCCCTTGGATTATGGGGTATTATGGATCATTCTGCTCCCTGTCCCTCTCTGCCAGCTCAGGGGGCTGGGTACCCTGAGAAAAAATGGTCTGGTTATTAAAAACCGAGGCAAAGAAGTCATTAAGTATTTCTGCTTTTTCCTCATCCTGTGTGACTATTTTCCCCTGTATCTAATAAAAGCTGAAGATTCTCTGAAGTCCTCCTTTTGCTTCTAGTGTATTTTATAAACATTTTATGGTCTTTTACTGCAGTAGCCAGATTAAGTTTTAGTTGGACTTTGGCACTTTTTTTTTCATTCATATGACTAGAATGGTTTTATATTTAGCATAGAAGACAATATACTATTGATCAACAGATTTGTTAACAATTGCTATGATCAATTTATTTGTTAACTTTATTATAGTTATTCTGTTTTTTAATGCCAGAATTTTCAAGCTTTCAGAACTTGCTTGAGCTATCCACTAAATTCACATGATTTCCTCAAGTATGCAAAGTCCTACCTTACAAAACCGATCATCATACTCTCTAAAACATAGATATGTAAGTCAGAGACTGCCATCATCAGACAATAACATCCATAGATTTTACAGGGCAAAACAAGGTAGCCAGAATATAAAATACTTATTAGAATTTACCGTTTTCAGTATAAGCAGTCCAAAGGACATAGAAAAGCAAATGAATGCAGATGTATGGAAAGAAAAGCAAAAGGGAAATGCAAGACATGTCCTAAGAAACAAGGAATATTATGCAGTTGGCAGGATTTCCAAAATTTGAGCAGCTGGGTAGCAAATATGAGATGATATGGAGATACTTAGAAAGAGACAGGCTGACTATGGGAGGAATGAGGCACTTTTGGAGACAATTTCTCAAGGGAAATAGAAAACCAGTAGAACTGCTTGTGAAGTTAACACATTCATGAGCATGAAAAAAGAGCAGATTTAGGTTCTCTGTGGCATTCAGAAGGGTGAAATTTTTCGAAAGTATAAATGGGCTTTTGCTGCAATGGAATTTCTTCAGATTCTGAGTATGACATTGCTCTGAGTTGCCTTTGAAACACTCTGCACATTTTTATACAATTTTATACATTTTCCTACAACATAGTATAATATTTATATTATTTATATTTATATTTATTTATACTTGATCATTCTCTTTGTGCATTGTACACCATGTTAACTGTCCTAAATGGATTATTTTTTAATTTAATTCTATGACATTGAGGAAACAACCTGGAAATTGAAAGTGAAAGGAATTTTGGAATTAGGAGTTTACTAAAAAGAGTTGCACAGTAAAAAGAAAATACAAATTATAGCATATACCCATGGTGTGCACGTTCTAGAAGAAGTATTCTGCACTCCTAAAAAAGCAAACATATATAAATATGAGTAAAATAAAAGGAAATGATGAATGTTACACAATAATTGTTTAAGAGAAAAATTTCCAAGTCATGAACAAGAAGAAAGATCAAAGTCATTGCCATTAAAATAAAAAAATATACAACAAATTCATATCTAAATATCACCCATGCTGTTATGAAATTGCATCTCCGAGGCACTATAATAATTAGAATACAACTAACATTTATTGTCACCATAAACACAAGAAATAGTAGAAAATGTGGTGAAATGGATGCTTTATGACGTACATTGATTATGTTTTATAAACTGTGAATATTTGTTCTTTACATTCTGATTTTGTCTTTCCATTCTAAAACCTTTATACATTGAATTTTATAGTTCTTTTTTATTTGCTTGTGTCTCATTTTTCTTTTGGGCATATATTTAACAGTGGTTACATTTTTTGTATTTTAACAGGCAAAGTACAAGAACGTATGTTGAAAACATGAATTTCTAGACCAAGACTTTCTGTTTAAGAATTAACATCTGTTTTGTTTCATACTTCTGGTCTTCTAAATTTTTACCAGGTTTGGAAACATATTTATTGAAATACTTTATTTGTCAAACTAGAAACCCCTTGGGAGGTCTTCAGCTTTTACAGGAAAATGGAGATTTCCAGCTGCATTTGTCTTGTCCAGGAAGACCAGCAGTGCTTTGTCAGCTCTTGGCTGCAGGGTTCTTGGTGTTCTGATACTCTCTCACCAGCCCAGCATGTCTCTGACTTACAGCCTGAACTCATCCTGCCCTGATCAGGACTAGTGCTCTGATTAACAGACATAGGCTGTATTTCCAGGTTTTCAAATGTGTGAACCTACCAGTTTTGATACCACACACTGAGCTGGCCAGAAACAAAATCTTTGAGTTAGCAGAGCCGGCAGTTCGGCATTAAGGCAGTCCAGATATTTTCCAGACTGAGGTGGACTGCATGCAAGGCACTGCGGTATGCCAAATCAACATTTGTTTTGCATCCTACTCCTCTGGAGAGAGTAGGTCTGCATTATGTGTCTAATCTCATTTAATGGATGCTTAAAAATGTAGAAAATCACTTGAAAGGATAACTTAATTTTTCCAAGTCCACAATCATTACAGTATTGTTACCAAGCCAATGCTGGGATGGAGGAAACTCTCAGACTCTGGCTGAAATTTAGTGAAATCACTGAAGGACACTGGGAAGGGTCTCTTTTTCTGAAACTATTTATTTATAGTTAGCATAATGCTAAATTACATTGTCGAAGCAGAACTGTGGGGTACAGCTGGCTAATGCAACAAAAAATCCTATGGCTTTACCCCTACAAAGGGTCTTTCTGATTCTCACTGGGCCTTCCAACGCAGAGTAAATACTTAGACCAAGGGCTTCAATAACAGATTTGGGAAGTGCCAAGTAAAGGAGCTATGTATGCAGTGCTGTCTTAATTTACAACCCCCACTCCCCGTATATTTTGTGATGTGAATTCTATTAATCTCTTAGGTGATAGGAGATGTGGGAGACAAAAATCCAGTCTGCTGGGATGACTATGGGTGATGGTGATACTTTATATATTATATAGTAATTTTTTCACACATTATTTAACTGAGACACACGGACAAATGAAATCAGAGCTAGTGGGGAAGACTATTGCTGGTAGAGCACCAAATATTGTGAAATACATAGTTTAAAATAAGGTCTGTTTATGGTTATTGCACATAATTAACCTGTAACGCAACTCACGTATTAGTTTTGAACAAACTATTCTCTCCTACTGTGCGACTGAATACTATGGGGGTTATCCTGCCTTGAACTGCTGCAAATCATCATTTCACATGAAATATTAAATCTGCTATTTTTGTTGAGATAAGTTTGCCAAGTGTCTATTATAGATAGTAACAGATGTACTTTTAACTTGAGCCAATATCTCAGAAAGTTTAAAATATCTAAATTGGGAATGTGCCCAATTATAGACCTTTCCTATAAACCAGGAGACAATGTCAGGCTGATATTCATAGATATGTGATCATTTCCCTCTGGAAATCTGAGTCAGATACCTAAGCTGTGTTGATTTAAGCAGAACTTCAGTGATATATGCCAGTTGCTGATCTGGGCCAGTAAATTTAAATAGTATTCTGTGTCTTCTAGAACTTCCTATGCAAGATTTTGTTTCAGCTTAGTGTGTATAACCAGCTTTATAAGCACGAAGTAAGGTAATGCTGACAATTATTGATGACTAGGGGAGATAAAATGAAAAGTATGATTAAGGCATTTCTCTTTCACTTTCAGAGCTTTGTTTCCCCTCAGACCAATGTGGAGTACAGTCTTTTCCACCTTTGACATTTTTATGTGTAACAGACAGCTATCCCTGTATTACTCTGCTCATTTATTTTGAACCTTTTTTTATTTAATCTTATTCTGGTCATTTAGTTCTGAAATTATTCTTCAGGATTCTGTTAAGGAGTCCCTAAATTGTTTACAGGATTCAAGTTTTTTTCTTACCCACCACTTACTGCAAAAACTTCTAATTGCTTTTCTTATGTGTTGTTATGCTTCTTATTATTTCATTTGGGGGTTATTTAGTCCTTTTTGAGTATATAAATCAATAACCATTGGCAGACAAAACACATTAAGAATTAGTTCATCATTAAGAAAGGAACTGAAATAAAAAACCTGCACTGTGATTAGACATTTTCAGTAAAAACGAGTTTGACCTGATAAGAGTTAAGGTAGTATCTACATTACAACTAAGTGACTTAGTTATTATGACCAAAATTTTCTGGCAAAAATTCTCACTAATTTGTGTAATAGAAAGCCATTCCCTAACATTGTTTTGCTTTGCTTTATAATGTGACAAACATAGTATACTCTGGCTACTGAATCATATTCATCTTCATGCCTGTTTTGCTCACTCACAAGAGAACACTGACACATATTGTCTGTGGTCCCTAGCTATTTGACTGAAGTTATTATTTTGGGCCAAGATGTTCTGTTTACCTACATTTTCTGCACTTTACATATCTAGTTTGTGTATAATGCGGGGACAAATGTCACCATCAGCAGCTTCCATTTTTTACATTTAACATTACCAGGGGGTTTTTGGCCCTATTTTCTTTTTTATATCTTTCTACCTTGCCTTTGTTCTTTACAAAATACTCTCAGTGCATTAAATGGTTGTATTTATCAGGTTTCACTGGGGCATTCAAACATTTCATACTGTGAAATACTGTATTGTTGCAGCATCAAGCACTTCGAATGAGCATGACAGATGACGACAGGTTGGCTTTATTAAAGTTAATGTCTTCATGATTTACAAGTGAAGATATATTAGAGTCAGAATTATTGCATTAATTGTTCCATTAAACAATGTGAACTTTGAATATACTGTTTGGGAATGCCCTGGAGAAGTGTCATCACCATGTTATATTAATTGTGACATGGCTTCTATTTCAGATCTGCCGACAGTCTAGAAAAAGTATTGCATCTTATAAGTGTCCAATAACTTAAAGGTTAGTCTCTCCTTAAAGGTTAGTCAGACATTAATGGCCAACAACAAACTGAAAATAACCTCAGACAAAAGCCAGAACAGGCCAATAGCAACATAGACTGTTGGAGCTGGTGTGGTTTTAAGTGATATTAAAGCCTGGGGTAATTGGGGTTTGGAGGCAGTTACATGTACCTGTAAGCTATAATAACACCAGTGTTAGACTGCTGCCACTTTGTCCCTCTCTTCATTTGGTCCAGTCAGAACTGCTCCATACAGAAGCCTCAGATGAGATCTGTTGGGTTGCAATGAGATAAAAGAAGAATCAACAAAGATCATCTGCATTTTATGGAATCAGAAATGTTTTTGAAGCAGAACAGATTCCCAAGTGGTGTAGTTAATTAAAGGAATGTCTTCGGGGATTAATTCTGAGACAACAAAATGGGTATCAATGAGCTCTTTCTGGTATGAAGAACATAATTTTTTACATTTGTTGAAGACACCTTAGAATTTAGCAATCGCATATCAATAATTATAAAGGGATGATCATATTAAGTCATTATTTTACATACTTAAGAGACAAGGGGTTTTTTTTTTCCCCAGTGTTGTTGGTTTTAATAACAAAATAGTACAGGTAAGCCAGCTGATGAATGCTCTCATCTAAATTTTTGATTCATCAGGGAAACTTCTATGTTGCAATACTGTTTTCAGAAGGAAGCTTTCTATGGTAACATTTTGAATTTCAAGGGAAAAGATCAGTACAATTCAGAGAAGGTCTGAAACAGCAAATGATCTCTGAATACTCCTGTACTCAGAAATACAACCGTTATTTTTTCTGTAACAAGAGCAGAGTTGCCTAGCCCAGCCTTGATAGCTGTAAGCAGGCTTGTGTGCAGAGGCCTCAGTAAAGCTACACCTTTTTCCACTCTGTTTGAGCCAATTACATCTTCCTCTGTTTTAGCTTCCTTTCCTTTTTGTATGTGGCTATTGAATGACAAATTATTCTGCTGACTATTCACAGGATAACTTGGTATAAGATTACTTTCAACAAGTAAAGTTAAGCAAGCAAATTAGTCTCGTTTATTAATAAACCATTTACTTTGCTAAATGATGAGTGGCATCAGGATTTGTGGGGGATGGAAGACAGAGGGTACAGGCAGACTGAAAGTTTAGTATCATTTAGCATGAATTCTAGCTGCAGTTCTTTTTTTTCCTTTTCTCCACTTAGCCTTTGCTTTCACCAGTGAGAAACTGCTGTTTCTTTGTTCCCTCTGTATTTTCACCACTGTATTTTGGATGCTTTATGTAAGAACAACAGCAAACCAAGTTGGAAGATGCTGCTGCTGCTGATAGGAAGAAAAGATCTGATAATTAGATTCCATTTAGTAGCAGCACATGGGCAAAGCTTTCACACTGGGTTCCATGAGAGTGGCAACTAACAAAAATTCCAATGGAAGACATTATCTTAAATTGCTTACCTGGCCCTCAGGGTGGGGAAGGTGGGCTGCAGGAACAGACCGATTGTAGGAAAGCATGGCTAATCTTGTTTTTTCCAAAAGATGTGCTGAAAGATTTGTAAAATACAATGTAGGCTTTTATATTTTTCACCCAGAGTAAAGAATAATTTGTACTGGAACTGTAAGAATAGATTCAGAAAATGGAAGTGAGCATTGTTGGGTAAGCTTTTCTACCTGTGACTTCTGTAATCTGTTACAGTTTGGGCCTTATTCTTGAGCATGACATTGCATGATGAAAGTGGTATCTCTCTTTGATGATTCCTTCATTAACTTGGACTTCCATGTAAATTGTCCTCATGGTTTACATGGGGCAGGTTTACATCCAAGTAAACTGAGGCTCAGCTGAGCCTCAGCCTGTTCACTGATGACGACAGAAGTATGAAGCTCAGTCTTGTTATTATGCCACTCTGACACCAAAATAATGTTATGATATACTGAAATAACGTTAGAATCCACTTGTTAAGAGATGCCTCTGCCTGAGTTAAAATGCAAATGAGACCATATGCTGAAGTCAATAGAATGGATTTCATTTAACAGTAAATGTAAGTTAGACACAAAAATAGGAAAGGAGCAGGTAGTGGGGGGAAGAATAGAGAGAGGAGTTGGCGGAGAGACATTAATAAAAAATATCAGCCCATGTGGGTCCCTGCAGCGTCCCACTGTTCTTGTCTGCACAGTGCTGGGAGTCCCAAGGTGTACTTCTGCCAGTACCACTTTAATACAGTCCAAGTCCTGGGTATCCATGAGGTGTAGGTGCCATTCCCACAGCTTGGGATGGCCTGTGTAAAAGCAGTAGCTTCCTTTTCTCAGTTTGCCACGGTGGGAATTCTTGTTCAGATAGGCTACCCAGCTGCACCTCACCAGGCCTGCCATCTTCCTATTGCTGTCTGCACTTTTCCCACAGTTTGCACAGTGGAATCTTGTCTGGTGTGCTAATTCCAAACCTTTCACCTCCATGTAGGGCTGAAATAACCGCCTTCCTCTTTGGCATTCGTGCTGGTTTTGGTGCCTTATCAAATGGGATCTTCCCACCTTTGTCAGTGTTTTCAGACAAGTTAACTGCATCCTTGAACCCTCACAGAGCCATAAACAGCATGATAATATTCACCTGTAACCAAAATTGCAGGTGAGCACTTGACTGCTAACACACAGCTAACATTAATTAATGGGGTATTTGTGACACCTTAATTCTTCTAAAAATAATCAGTTTTCTAACAGGAAAGTAGTTTCTTAGGTGCTCAGTTAAGTCCTTAATGACAACTTTATTCAGTAATGATATTCAGTAGTGCCTTTAAATTGTTTATAGCCCTTATGGTCTGGAAATTGATTATTCTACCTTTTATTAAGCCCTTTTTAAATTTCCTTGCTGAGAATTAAGGACTCATGCAATGATTTTAATATATAATTTCCTTCTTATTTCAGGATGCAAGTCTGAGAAAAGTATATCTAGGAAAAAAGACTGAATATTCAGATTCAGTGCATTTAGGATATAGACAATGGAATAATGTGGTTCAATGTGTTGGAATATTCAGATATGCCTGATTTTATTGCAATGGCCAGTTCGCAAAGGACCCCGGCCCTAGCTTGTTAGGGATTCCCTCTGAGCTTAATAACCATCTGAGAGGCCAAACAGCAGGTAAAACAATGTCTCTCCTTCATGATATATATTATTTGGATTAGAGTATCAAAAATTGAAAACCTAGTGAAAAGCTACTAGGAAGGATTCCCTCCTGTCAGGAACATATGGTAATTTTACATTAATTTATATATTTTGTAAATGTGACAGCAGAAGCATATGTGGAAATGTTTGCATGTGGAGGAGAGCAAAATGTGTTTTGCTGAAAATAAGATTTTAGAGATTGTCACAGTGTATCTACTGGTTAACAGTGTTGTGCAAATGATTTGCTGAAAATTGCAGATTGAACATAAGTCCTTTGATACTCTAGCTGAGAAGACAAAAGAGATGCAAAATGAATGTCTGGGTTTTGTTTTACTACAATAACATCTAACTGCCTGGAGTCTCTAGCTCTAGCATTTCTGCAGACTAGCAATATAAAAATTAGTAGGACATGTGAAATCTCACTGCTCCCTCCCTATTCATTGATTATAATAAAATAAGTGTGTCATTGTTTCACACTCCATAGCTGCTGAGGAAAACACTATTTGAAGATAAGGTGCAAAATTCTCATGTAGAAAAGGGCTATTTTATAATAAGGTAGTACAGATGATGATACTTTGCTAATAAAAATAGACTGCTTCTTTCTATTGTCTGTGAGGCATCATAAGCTTTTACACCTTTTCATGAGAAAAATATTCATCAGAACCAGGAGGCAGATTGCTAAACTAAGGGATGGTAACAATTGCATCCAGCAGATAGGATACCTGTCAGGGAATAAAAATAAGAGGAAAAAAGATATTGAAATATTAAGAATTCTAGCAATGCAGTAAAAAGTATAGTTTTATATTAGAAATGGAAGTTGTGATGAATGTGAGTGTATCTATAAACACATACAGCATAGGATAGGAAAAAGTTGAAAATTGCAGAAGGTTAAATTACAGAAAATGTCCAGATGAGGGGGAAAAGTGTTCTCTGCCACTTCCTGATGAGTTAGTTTCTAAAGTCTGAAGAGCTGAATATAATTTTCCCATTAAGCTATATATCAAAGTACTTTTCCAAAACTTCTAGCTTTTCTGCATTGATGTTTTAGAACTGGTATAAAACTGTCAGGAGAAGAATATCTTTTTAGCAATTTAGACAGTCAAGTTGGTACAAAAATGTTACACTTGCAATATTTTTAATTGTTTAACCATTTATTGATCCAAACAGAAAACAGTATTTCAGGTTAAAACCTAAGTGAGTTAATTTTTTTGAAACTACAGAGAAGTTTCACTTAGATTCATTCAGAAGATTTTATTTTATGCAAATCTTTTTGTCAGTATTTTTGCAAACGACAATAGGACAGCCTGGCTTGGAAATCATTGCTGCTGAGTGCTAATATGGCAACAATAATTACTTGTGACTCCAAATTGCTGTATAAAACTGGGGTGGGGAAAATGGTATCTTCTGTTGCCATTCAGTTCCTTATGACTACATTTCAGTCTTCTCAGTCCAGCATTTTAACACATATTGCACCTACGAAGACCTCAGGTCCTTTAAACACTTCAAAACGCTAAGATAAAGGCTGCATATTGATGATGGATGTTTCTGTGAAATCATTTTATTCTTCTTCTCCTCTGTACAGGTAAGCCACTCTTCCTGGTGAAAATCCCAAAGGCAACTCAGCAGAAGTGATGGTGTCTTGCAAGACCAGAGTTTTCCCAATGTGGTTCATCACTGTTTCAGCTCTAAAAAGTTATTTCAATTTTGCTGGCCCAGAAAATGTCCAGCAAATATGTGTTCAAATGCATATTTCCAAGTTTTCTTATCACACTATGTAAGTATATTATCAGGTTGGAATTGGTGTGTGTGGTCACCCTTTGCTTTCTGTTAGAATTGAAAAGGCATGCCTGGCCATTACAGCACAGATTTTTCATTAGCTTGGGGGCCTGTGTGAGTTCATGAAAGAGGCTGGCTGTGAACAACATGTAGGTTTAAACATCAAAAAACATGATTGCTACATTTAAAAGAAAGTAGTAGAACAAGCGGACTGCCTTAACAGATCAGAGACAAGCAAGACAGACTTACTAGGGCTGTGTTTCACAAGACTAAAGCAAATGCAGTGCACATGACTGTGCTCCTCCTGACCTAAAATGGGTTGCTGACCATTTCTATGAAAATGTCATTCATGCTGGAGGAAAAGCATGGACATCTGACACCTCACTTCTGCTATTACGTAACAGAGCAATGCATGAAGCTCTAAAGAAGCAGAGTGCACTTTTAGACTGAATAATATTAATGGCATTGTCTTTAATGGTGTAAAGCTTCCACCAGTAAAAGTTTGTGTAGACACTAATATCTTTATATGTACTTTGATCATTTGTGGGGGTGGAAGCAGGAAAAAACAGAGCTGTTCTCTGCAAATGCTACACTGAAACCTTTTTCATAATGTTATCAGGACCAGTAAATATTTAACAGAAAAGCATTTCACTTCCACAGATTCAGTAACAGTACCTCCCATACTTCCTGTACATTTTGAAATGCTGAAAACATCTCTGTCACATTTTTGACTGGCAGCTTTTATCAGAATAGTTCAAAAATGCTAGAGAACAACCCAACCCTGTTACCTGTATGTTCTTTCCATCTATATTCTGGAGGCAAATGTGGGCGTCATGAATAAGACTCAAATGAGACACAGAATCACCAGCTTGTTTTTTCCAGTAGAATATTTAACTTTTCTTCTCAAAAGTTCATTCAACATCTTTGTGATTTTTCTGATCAGCTATGAAACTAAGGCTGCTTGCCTCCTATGCTCTTAATTTGTAACAATAAGAACTTTAATAGTACAATGATTCAATTTGCAAGAGAAATGCTTTTGCAGTGTACCTTGATAAGGAAGATTGACTAGATAAGTTAGCTCAACAGTTGATTCCATGAACCCTTATGGAGGTAGGAAATGAAAATTTAGAAGACTTCTTTAATTTGTATAGGGTATTTGGATTTCACAATTCATGTGCTTTTAAAATTCCAAGTGTGTGTCCTGGTTTTGGCCAGGACAGAGTTAATTTTCTCACTGTTGCTGTGAGGGGACAGAGCTTGGAGCCACGTGGGCATGCCTAGGTTGTCATTCAATACCACTCACTCATGGTAGTGGGACAGATATAAGGGATTCTCACTTCTGCAGAGAAAGGGGGCATGGCTTTGGAATGAAGAAAAAGATGCTGCCTGGAGGAGTCGTGGTCATTTTTTTCCTTTTTCTAGGGAAGCATGCAGCTAACAGAGCCATGGGGTGGCAGTGAGATCATGTTGGGTTAGACTCTGTGACCATTTTTGCATGTAAACACCCACTTTTGTACACTGTTGTTATTAGTAGTGTTGCTATTACTGTTTGTTTTCTTATCTCATTGCTGTTTCCAATAAATTGTTCTTATCTCAACTCAGAATCTCTGCCTTTTGTCTCTTTGTCACCCAAGGGGGTTGGAGGGTGGTGGCTACATGGAGTTTATTTTCCACCTAGATTTAAACCACAAGAGTAAGGTAATGGATTTCAGTAGTTTAATTTGAATTCTGTGATTACCATGCTTAACTCTAAAAAGGGCCGCAAGTCTAGATGGATGCTCCCATAATCTGTATAAAAAGGTAAATAAATCCTTCTGTTGATGATTTCAGCTTTACATTATCTTGCCCATATGATATCGTAAATTTATACTTCTAAACAATGCCCGAATTGTTGATGTTTATAGTCTAGGTGGTAGAAAGTGTATGTGAAGAGAAATAGGATGCAAAGCCGAACGATGAGAAATAGACTAAAAAGCCTTACAGATAAGGATTGCAACTTCACAAATTGCAACCAAAGTTATCCTATCACTGGAACCTATTTCAACATTCTTATTTGACTAAATTCACTTTGACTACTGATGAGTGATGAGCATGCAGACAAATAGACAGTGAAAACTTTACTGGTGATTACCAGTGACAGGGTCTGAGGGAATGGCCTGAAGTTCTGCTAGGACAAATATAGGTTGGATACCAGGAAAACTTTCTTCACCCAGAAGGTGGTTAGGCACTGGTACAGCTCCCCAGGGGAGTGGTCACAGCACCAAACCTGGCAGTTCTAGAAGTGTTTGGACAATGCTCTCAAGCACACAGTGTGATTCTTGAGGATGGTGCTGTGCAGGACCAGGAGTTGGACTTGATGATCCTTCTGGGCCCCTTCCAACTCAGATATTTTGAGATTCTCTCATTCTTTGATCTGATGACAGCATTCTCAACAAATGAGAAAGCCTTGTGCACTTGGTCACATCAAAGAGTAATGATTTGCCACATCCTGTTAAAGCAGATATTTTTCAGGAACAGACAATTATACCTTTAAAGTGAATTTAAAACTGTAAGATTGTCAATGTGTTTTATAAGTGCTGAGAACTATGGACTTTGACTGGACTAAGCAAAAAAATTTGCTGAAAGTTGCCTGAGCTGTGAGGCTTAACAAGAGGAACATATCCAAGGCAGGCATTTAGTGAGGTGGTCAAAATGGACAAGGAATCTTATAAACTTATAAGGAGGAGATGTTCTGAAGAAACACTGAGATTCACATCCCCTTTCAAAATCTGTTAATGATATTAATCCTTCCAAGAGGATGTGTGTAGAAAATGTGCATTTAAACTGATCCATTTTGAGCACATGAATACTACTTTTTTCGAAACAGATGCTTAAATTAGATGCCATATATCCACATAAATGTCCTACCCTTTTGAATCTGGAAGGACTGTCTTGCTAATACAAATAAATGGGATTTCTACACATTAAAAATGCTTCAGCAGTGAAAATGAAATACACAGCAGAGCAACAAATGACATCATGATGAGAAACAATATGCCATTATCTGGATTACCAGCATGTTGCAGACTGACCTGGTGGTTGCCAGATACCAAATAACGTAAAGTCTTAAACTGGGGTCTTACACACGCTGGGATAATAAAATAACCATTGACTTATGAGAGCACACATGTCAGTCTAAAACTTTTGAGTTTTGTAGCTGTTACACAGATTGGGGCTTTTTGAGGATGCCCCTGCAGCAATGGAATCCAAAGAACACCTTAAAAGATTCTGTGACACCTGAAGCCACTAAACAGCACCACTATGGAAACTTCTGGATGTTCTGAGGCTTAAGAACTTTTCACACTTAGCAGAAAACCAGCTGGCTCATTAATGTGTGTGCCTGAAGAAGATGGTTGGAGCCACCTCTGAATACACGGTTCTCCAGAGTTCCCACAGTTTCACAAAGAGACTTATGCTGACATGGCCTTCTACCTGAAGTCTTCTCAGTTAAGTCCCAGTTCCACTGCAGGACAAGATATGAGCATGCACTATTCTCATAATCTTCCTCTCTGTGGTTTCTGCTCCCATTTCTTTTCTGTGCAAATGAAACCAGGCACACAGGTCAATAGCAAATGACAACATGGCTCCATAGCCTTCTTGGTACAGACATTGGCAGACTGGGTGGCCTACAGGTTACATACACCTTGAAATACTTAGAGTCTTGCAGAAAGAAGCTCTGCTTTTGTTAATGCTATCTGATTTATCCTGTAAGAAGCAGTTCTGTAAGCACACAGTACTGTCACATAAAGCTTTCTTCTGGAAGCCATCCCCACTTGACCTCAATAAGCCTATGGAAAGCAGCTTGTTCAATATATGTTTGAAGGCTAACACCAGAAATTAATTTCTGTAATGAATATCTTGAGTGGTAACTATTTCCCATCCTGGCTTCCTGCAGAAGATTTCCATAAGAGATAGCTATAAAATCAAATATATTCTCTGCACTTGTAAGAACCAACTCCCATTTTAACCTGCATGTGAATCACAGTCTCTGTTCAGTGTGGTAAAATGTTTTTCACTCTCTTCATTCACACTTGCTTCTCTAAGGAAATTTTTATAAATTTTTTCTATTTCAGTCACTTGCTTATAGTTCATAATTCAGTGGCATGCACACAACATATTGCATGAAAAATCTCTACAATACAGCCTGTTTCTTTCAAGGTATCTGCCATGATTTTTCATTATAGATGCTGTCAAAGCTAAATTAGACAATATACTGTTTGATAAAATATTTCAAAATATAGCAAGAATATGCAGCAAAAGCCAATATAAATGCATCTTGAGGAATCAGCATTTCCTCCTCATGATAAGAAGGAGAAAATGTTTTGATATATTTTTGGCAATGAATTCTGAAATCCAGGCCATAAGTGCTAAAGAGCTTGTCAGTTTGGGAGCTAATCCATATGCCAAGGATGCATTAAACAAATATGTAGCTACTTACTTCGGGGAATGACCAGATACAAATAAAACTTTCACAAGGAAATCAAGCCCAACTACTGGTAAGTGTAAGGTGAAAATTTAAATCACTTTTGACAAGGGGGAAAAGCAGATAGGGTCATAGTGTAACTGCAGTATAATGTGCATGATTAGCTTACTGTGGACCTGTTCCCTGGCAGCAGGATTTTATACATTCTGCATGGTCGAAATAATCATTGAGAGAAAACATGTAACTCAAAGCCCAGAGCTGTGCATAAATAATAATAAAATAGTCTGGAAAAAGTGAACAAGCAATGATTTCATTTTCTAATCACAGGTCTTGGCAGTGGGCTCTACAACACAATTTTATCTTTACAGTTAAGGCCCTAGTCTGTCTTCTCTACTGGAAAAGAGGCAGAGGAGTTCAACTATGTCCAAAAATACTGTTCAACAGCACAACTTTTTTTTCTCTGCATGGTGATATATTTATTTCATCCTTTAAAAGAATGCTAGGTACAGCTCTCCTTTTTAAGTTGTTAGATTGACTGAATTCTTCACTTCTACCAATGGATGATACAGCCTTTTAGCATATCTGAAGCTCAAATGATCAAAGTGTGAGGGGGAAGTAACCTTTCCTGCAGTTGCTTTCAGTTTTCTCATGCATAGTTAAATCAGTGCATTAAGAAGTAATACTCTGCAGGGATGGATACAGAATCAGCCGCTGCAGTCTCACCAGAGTTTAATGGGTGATCTGATGCTAACAGCATCAGTTTCTGCCATCTGTTCATAAGGGGACCACTGGCTGTTCAGTGAGCCCCTTTGTTAATCATGCTAAAGGGAATTTGGATGACTAAAACTGAATTGTTTGAATACTTCCATCCAGCAAAACCATCAGTGTAGTTAATAACTGAAGATAGGAAAAAAGCAAAAATTAGAGCAAAACAAATTATTTAAATACTTAGTTCTATTTCCATTTTCACAACTCTTTTGATATAAAGAGCTACATGCCAAGTACTGTAGTAGAGAAACTGTATTTATTCACTTCAAATAAACAGTCCAATAAATTTATAATTTTATATGCTTTTATATAATATTATGCTTTCACAAATAGGTTTTATTACATAAATAATCTAAGCAACAATTTTGCTTATATAAACTATAAATAGTTTGAGGAAGTATACTACCACCTGTAGTCTGTTTTGAACTAACTGTGTTGTATGTCTAGTTCTGTCTAATTTCTCATATGTGTTTTGTTATTATTATTTCAGATGTCTAATAAAATGTGGGGAATTAGAATACCAGATGATATGGAAGAACAAGTGGTAAAACTAAGTCCACATTTATGCTTGCTTAAGAGTCTACTTAATTGTATAAAAAGCTATTGAGGAAAAAAAAAAGGACAAACGTGAAAGCACAGTTATTTAAATGTTTATATTGAAAGGATAAAATGGTTGAAGAGAATGGTTCTAAATTCAGTGAATTACTTGTACTCACCATGTTGCAATATTTGCATAGATACCATTTAGAAATGCGTTTCAGAAGAGTTCTGCAGGGTATTAAATACACACACGAAGCAAAGATAAGGATTAAAGCTAATCAAAAGCTAAGCATTACCAAAATTAGGAATATTTAGACAGATCGTTAATTATCTATCTGTTTAAACGTGAATTCCCTGAAGAACAGTCAGCATTAAAGACATCTCTGAGAAATATGTCTACAGGAAGGAAAGGCTTTTCACTCTAAAACTGTTTATTTGGATGTTTTAATTAGCCATTTAAGCATACTTTATTTTGAAACAACTACAAATTATATTGTTATCAATAAGAACATGCGTCTTCAACAATGACCATGATTACTTCAATTTACTATTTTCTAATTAGAGTCTGGGGAAATATCTATTTCAGACCAGTTTCCACATCTGTACTGAAGCAAACTTGAATTATTTTCAGCTCTCTTTACAAGAGTTCAACAAACTCTTGGCTACCATCTTGCTCTCCCTTCCTCTTTTTGTTTATGTGTCCTGGTTCCAGCCAGGACAGGGTTAATTTTTGTGGTAGCCAGGAGGGGGCATGGCTAGGACCTGGATGTTGTTCCGTATCACCTCATCTCATTGACAGGGGTAAGGGGAAGGGAGTTTCTTCCAGGAAGAAGAGGTTCCTTCTGGTTGGGGTAGATAGCATGGCTGCAGTCTGGTCAGGTCAAGTTCCATGGCAAGCATTTTGTCATGTGAATCACTGTCTCTCTTTTGTATAGTTTTGTTATTAATATTGTTGCTGTTACTGTTCATTTTCTCATCTCATTGCTGTTTCCAGTAAATTGTTTTTATCTTAACCTGTGGTATTTGCCCGGTGGGCTTACAATTCTTCTCTCTAGCCTGCTATATTGGGGAGCAAAAGGGAGAGCAAGCAAGAAGAAGCATGATTTGGAAAGTCTTAGATGAAATTGGAGAGTACCGTTCCTAAACCACAACATTATGTTACACTTAATTCCAGTTTAGCTGGTGTTCCAGCAATTATAAGTTATATCAGGAAAGTTTGCCCAGAAAATTTGAGTTAAAATTTGAGTAGAAAAATGCGGCCAGCTATTGTTTTATTCTCATGGGCAAAGCTCTCACTGTATTGACTTTAAAACAGGATTTCATGGTAATATGCATTTGAAATGCATTGGGGTTCAAGTTGACCAGAGGGCTTGGACGAGCTCAAGAAATGGGCTCATGGGGATCTCATGAGGTTTAACAAGACCAAGTGCAGGGTACTGCATGTGAGCCAAGGCATCCCCCCGTATCAATCCAGGCTGGGGAATGAACAAATTGAGAGCAGCCCTGCCTAGATGATTCCAAAACAGACCTGCTGCTGGCCAAAACTTAGTCCACTAGCCATGGCGGCAGCACCTTGGGGGAGCACATATATGAGGAAGGATAAAAAAACACTGTACACAGCTGTGAGAAAAGTGCAAGAGAAAAAGTGCTGCAGGCACCAAAATCAGTGAAGAGGAAGATGATGAGGCACCCCAGGCATCAGAGCGTACATTTCCCTGTAGCCTGTTGGAGATACCATGGTTGTCTCTCTGCAGCTATGGAGGACCCAACACCAGAGAAGGTGGACCTGTCCTGAAGTAAGTTGCAGGTTAGGAAGAAACCATGTAGGAGCAGACTCTCATCAACAGCTGTACTCAGTGGAGGGGAGACCACATGGAGCAGGTTTTCTGATAGGAACTGTGACATGTGGACACTAGATCAGTTCATGAAGAGCTGCTCGATGGAGTAGTTTGTGAAGCACTTTATCCTGTGGGAGTGAGTCCATGCTGGAGCAAGGGAAGAATGTGAAGAGGAATATATGGCATAGACAAAATGTTATGAACTGACCACAACCCCCACTCCCCATCTTCCCTGTACTGCTAGAAGAGTAGGGATGAGGTAGAAGATTTTGGAATAAAAGAGTGAAGTTGAACCTGGATAGAAAATGTAGGGTAATGTGAGTTTAGTTTTGTCTCTCTATCCTACTTTAATATATATTTTTTTTTTTTTTAATTAGGAATAACCTAAATTATCCTTCTGCAAGTCAAGTCTGCTCTGTCTCTGATAGTGATTGGTGAGTGATCTCCCTGTCTGCAATTCAACCCACAAGTTTTCCATCTAATTTTCACCCCCCTGGCCTGCTGAGGAGAGGAAGTGAGAAAGCACCTGGGTGGGAGCCTGGCAGTCAGCCAAGGTCAGCCCAGCACAGAGGTTTGTAATTTCATCACATCAGACGAGTTCCTTCTCCCTCTTCCCAGTTCTGCTCTATTATCTGGGACATGATGTGGGTGGGTGGTACTGATTTTCCTAATGTGTTAATCCAGTCTTTGTCAGAGCCCTTTGAAGCTGATGTCTCTTCCGTGCTATGATCCTAAGCCACAGAGGCTGAATGCTTTGACACAGGGAAGGAATTCACATAAACTGTTCCAAATTCCAAGCTTATTTCTCATCAGTGAGCAAGAATTTTTTTTGAGATTGAGTTCCATGTTTAATGTTTGCATTCAGTTTATGCATATTTATCTGCAAATAATCACCCAAGTCTGCACATTCATTTTCAGAAGGGTATCAGTAAACTGCTTATGTAGATTTTCCGCATATAGAGTTTCAGATTTTGCAGCTACCAGAGTTCACATTTTAAAATGCGGTCCTATTGATGTAAATTATACAGTGCTAGCATATGCTGAAATTTCAAGGCAAAATGATACATGTAATAGTTAAAGTCTAGAAAATTACACAAGCTTCGATGGCATTTATGGTACATGTTGATCACATGAAAGTTAACAAACAGTTTAGAGAAAGATCCTGATGCATCTTGTAAGTATGCATGATGGCAGACTGGAATTTGCACGTGAAGGGTAAAAAAATAAATTATACACTGCAGTTGTGCGAAGATGGGAAGGTGTCCCTGGTTATGGCAGGAGAATTGGAATTCAATGAATTTCAAGGTCTCTTCCCACCCAAATAATTCTATGATTCTGTAAAATAATGCTTGCCAGAAACTGTAGTAGCATATATAAATTTGAAGGTTGGTGGTGAAAAAGCAGACCAGACCATGTCATCTAAGGGCCATGAAAGTACTATCTTTTATTTTTTCAAACAGTGTTTAGCATAGAAGTTTCAAGATAAGGGAAACAATGATTGCGTCGTTATAAAACTTTGCATAATTATTCAAAATGCACAGAAAGCCCCTAAAGCACAAAGTACAAGCCTGCAAAGGCTGCTGTATGTACAAAAAGTGCAAGGAGAGGTTATGTGACAACACTAACCATGAAAAAGGAACTATACATGGTGACAATAACATGAAGCTGAATTTTTTTAACACAAGCACACTGAAAGGGAGCATTTCATGCAAATTATTAGACTAGTGCTCTCTACTCTCCTACTCTATACTACTAAGTATACTGGTTTTGTTTGGAATGGTGTAGTAACTCCTCCTAGTTCTACAGGGCTATGATTTTTCACCAAAAGAGTATCAATAATACACTGATGTTTTAGCAATTGCTGAGCAGTACTTACAATCATCAAGGCCCTTTTTTTTTTTGCTTCTCACACTGCCTTGCCAGCATTTAGGCTTGGGTTGCCCAAGAATTTGGGATGGGATAAAGCAGGGACAGCTGACCCCACCTGACCAGAGGGATATTCCATAATATATGCTGTCATGCTTAGCAATAACCTCTGCAGAGAAGAAGGATGAAGGGGGAAGGTGTTAGAAGTGATGGCATTTGTCTTCCCAAGTAACTGTTATTAAGGATGGTGATCTGCTTTCCTGGAAATATCTAAACATCTGCCTACAAACAAGTAAGCCTGCATTGGCTTACTAATTAAAATTCAATCTCAACCCACAAGTTCCCTCAATTCTATCTTCAACTCACTATGGGAAGTGAGCAAGCAGCTGGGCTGTGCTGACCTGCTGGCCAGAGTTAGCCCACAGTAGTGCAGAAATTGAAGACATTTTAAGAAGTGGTGCTTAAGCACTGCTTAAAATTAATTCCCTCCAGAATGGGCAATGTGTGCTCATGTTCTGTGCACCTGCTAGGAAATCTTGTTGCAGTCTTTCAATATACAAATGGGTAAAGAAAACAGATTGAGAGAGTAACTCTCACCAGGGCCTGAAGCATTATGACAGGCAACATTTTTGCTTATTATTTAATTAATAAAAGTAAAGATTTTGGCATGGGATTTAGGTTTCAACATCCTTAACAAATCTAAAACTTACAAGTTAAGAAAATCTGTCAGTAATGCTGCAAACCCAGTCTCTTCAGGCAACACTTTCCTATACATATTGTTTCTCATCTAGAAGACTTGGAATCTGCTAATTCTTCAACAATAATTAAATACATAATTATTCACTTAGTGCTAAATTTAGGATGTATTTAGGCATAGGTGTTTGTAAGAAAAAACAACAAATAATATTGCTGTGATATATAGATGAAATTCATGTTATTTGTTCTTAACATGGATGTGTTTACAGCTGATAAGATTTTATGTAATTATATGTTTTTGATAATTATATACTTTATAGTGCTAGACATAAAAGTAGCCAGTAGTATAAGCTGTCTGTTTCAATATGGACCTATAGCACAGATCATAAAAATATGCAGTTTTATTTTTATACTAGCTTTTCAAATATTTGAGAACTGCTTTTTATCTTCCAAGGTCAGTTTTATAAGAACCTTAATGACTGTTATTAGTATGATTTGCTAGAGTGCTTTTTTCCTTTTGATGTATATTTGTTTATAGCATTGTGATTATGATGTGACCATTTAGCTACCAAAAAATGTCAATTTGCATTTTGAGAAGAGGAGGCTGATGATCATTTGCAATAAGATCACCTTAAGAAAGGAGCCATAATTTCAGCATTAGAGAAATGTGATTAATTTACCTTCTTCACTATCAGCAACAACTTTCAGATTGGATGTTCACTGTGGCATTTTCTATACAGACATAAATCTTTCCGTCAGAAAGATTGAGTAACCTTGTATCTTGAGTTCAATTTGAACTGAAAGGACAATGCACCAAGGACAAATTTCTTGAGATAAACAAATAATCGACAAAAACATATGAAACAATAATTTCATTTCCACAAAATAAAGAAAATACTCGAAGCATGGAATAACTAAATCAGAGATATGTAAAGTTTCTTAAAATTTGTTGCTGATTTGAAATTTTGCTATTTATATATATTTTAGAAATAGAAACAACATACAATAGTTGTTTAATTTTCCAAAATGGTGTATACTAATTAGCTAGAATTTTTGTCCCTTTGATAGTCTACTATCTTCATACTGTACATGTTGCAAGTAAAATGATAAGTTTGCCATGTTCCCAAGTCTCAGTATTTTAGTTCTGAAAAGCAGAATGTCAGCAGTAGGTTAACCAAACCTTGTTTCCTCCCTCTCCCCTGCCCTGCAGAAATAAAGAATATTGTGAATTACTTAGTGTGGAGATCCTATTTCTTCTATAGTTTTGTAAAGTTCTTTTATTTCTCTTTACTTCCATTTTATGGGTGTCTCTTTGCATCCTTACCACTCTTGCTATATATTGAGATATTAATCCTGTGGTTTTTATTTGCAGAACTGCAAGGTTAAAAAAATGACATATTTTCCTGCTGTTGTTCAACAACAGTGGTTCTGAACTTCAGTCCAAGACTAATAGCTGCTAAGAGCTTACAAACTAATGTCTCACTGCCCATTAAGAAGAGTATTTCACAAATATACAGACATAAAAACATCTTTGATTTCCTCAAACAACATATACTTTATAGCTGGGCTGAAACTGTTAATAATGAGAGAAGATTTAAGAATCTTGACCATTATTCTGTTTTCTGGACCTCACTTGTAGTTTTAAATTTCTAGTACCCATTTCAATATTCCATAAGGTTGCCTGCATCAAATATTCAAAAGCTGCTATCCACTTTGCATTTACGTGACTTCTTTTATTTGTAGTCCTCATAAATGATCTGTAGGAGATAGGAAAAGGATCAGAAATTAACAAATAATACTAAGGGGTCTACTGTGAGTAAAACTGTAAAGGATAGGCTTTTAGATAACCTATGAGGCTAACAGACCCGCATTAATTGCTTGACACCTGAGCAACGAGGGAATTATTGACAATATTTACTAGTTATTTAGTGGCAGTTGATGGGATTTAACCTTATTTTCCTAGATAATTAAGTTCTGTTCTTATTCTGCTTTACCTGGACGGCTAAATGATGAGGACTTTATGGCACTCATCAGAACATATGGGCATCCTTCCGTAGAACAGTAAAATGGGAAGAAATCACCAAAAATGTATCATTTTTTTTCTGTTTCGAGGTGGAGAAATGCCTGACTTGGGCTAATATTGTTATTGCTTTATGTAAGTTTGTTGCTAGGAATACACAGTAAAAGGAAAATACCCAAACTCAAACAAACAAAACAAAACAACCAAGTGAAAACCACCAAAAAAATATCACCAACAAAAGTTAAAGAAAGGTGCCTTTTCTTTGGAGAAAGTGAATTTTGTCTAGGATTTTTGTCTTTGTTGTTATTCATTCTACGGTCTCAGAAGGTCCTCAAGAACATTCAGTCAGACTTTTGTTTTCTTGCAAGTGATGTCTTTATATTATAGGAAAAGCTGTCAAAAGAAGATCCATTAAGAGCTTATCCCTATGCTCACTGAGTTTCTTGCATATGGAGTAAAAGACTGAGCCTGGTTCCATTTTTCATAGTATAACAATGTAAATAGCTGTAGATCCTGCTGATGAGTTCATGACATATCGATACCATCTTCTTAAACCTTCCAATTTGTCTCAAGAAAGTTTGCTACTTCCTCACTCAAGGTATGAACAGTTTTAATACATAATTCTGAGCTCCATCTTGGTATTTCAGACAATAGAGTGTCTCCATGGATCAGTTTTGGAAATAGGACCCAAGCACTTCTGAGGGTGCTGTTCTGAGCCTATAAAGCTCAGCTTTTTTCTTAAGGTGAGAATGTCACCTCTGGGAAAATATGGGTTCCTGACCTCTCCCTGCAGATGCTGGAGATGGACGCAGACATCCTTGGGCCATAAAGAGTCAAAAACTCCTTATATTCATGTATGGCTTAGAACTGTGTGCCTTCCACATTCGACACAACTATTTCTAGCATTGCAAGACTGCATATTTACATGGGTTGAATTTTAAAGCAACAATAAAGAAAGAACGAATGTCAGTCAATATGAGGGAAGAGAGTATTACTCAATTCATTGAACGTGATGGTAGGAAACTAAATATTGACCTTTGTAAAAGTTCCAACGGATTTACAGATATTTTAACAGTTCCAACGGATTATACAGATATTTTAACAGAAATTGTCAAAAATACATTTTACAGTTGGATCTTTGTATAAGATATGTGTACTGTTGTAATTAGGGCTATATAAGTACAGTTTATAAAGGTTAAAATTGTCAGAGCAAGGCGAGAATAGGAGTACAAACAAGACAAAATTTTTTAGTCAGAGCAGAAAATAAGAAGATAAATAGCACCATTTAGTCAAGACAGAAATGTTACTAGAAATTTTGCATTCTTATTTCCATTGCTTAGGACACAAAGCTCAAAACTCCCCCTGAATATGCACCCAGAGACAGAAAGCAAACCACTCCACAGCTGTATTGTGTTGTGGAGCACCAGGAGAAGCGGAGAAATAAAGTCACAGTTTTAATTGTGCCTGCACAGACTCTTATGCACAAGAGAAGATGGCTTATTTTCTTCACTATATTAATGTCTGTATAATATCTGTAATAATTATTACTCCCCATGTGTCAGAAACGCACTTCATTGTTAGTGTTGTTTTGTTAGGAACACAGCAGCAGGTCATCATTGAAAAATAGTAGATTTTTCAACTTACAAAAAAAATTTGTCTTTTGGGGCAGAAGTAAAAAAAAAAATCTCATCAGAGATGAAAAGAGAATGCTCTTATTGTGCTTATTCCCTTGGCTTCTGCTTATAAGCACCCACTGGTCTCACAAAATTCTTGTCATTGAACTTTATTCAGAATGACAAAGATATGTGTGAAATGAACCTCCAGCTGAAGAATTGAAGGATAGGACACAGCTACATTAAGGAAAAATTATTATATGTAGAGCTTATGACATCAAATGCCTTTTACTAAGATTGCTCAAGACTGTCATTATATGTCTTTGCTTTCAGTTATTTACAAAGTTGCTAAACTTAAATTGTTTGAGTCAAGGTTTTTTATGCCAGGTATCTGCCTCAGGCTGAATTTAATTTTTTTTCTTTGACATATAAAAATGTGATCAGCCTTTTTCTGCAAGAAATATATACCATGTGAGCAGGGACTGGAAATGTGAAAGTGAGGAGTGAATATTTTTTGTTTCTATAAGAACTTTACAAATTGTTTTACCAATTACATAGTAATTTTCTGGTAGATCCTTTATGGTGATTTATTTACTAAAACTGTCAAGAGATTTCACATACCCTGAGATTTTACTTTGACTAAGTCTCTCTACCTTGTGTTGACCATCTCACACCCTCTTTTGTTTTCAGTAACTGCTTAGTTACAGGTACTCAGGAAAAATCTATGTGGGTGACTATAATAACCAAATATAGATGAGACAAGAACTAAAAGGGAGAACAGGAAAAAAATATTTTGAATGTATAGCCTGGAAAAAAAAAGAAAAAGGCAGAGGTGCTGAAAATTGCCTGAAGGTGAATAATGAAGGGAACTGGAATCCCAGTAAGGAAAATGAAGAGAAAAAAGGAAAATGGTAAGAGATTATGAGAATTCTAGGAATCACACAGAATGGGTTAATGTTAATAAGTCATGTATTTAAGACCATTACCACATTTGCCATTTTTCTCTGAATTCAAATTGGTCCAATCTTTCTTGAAGTACCATACCCATGGTATTCCAGATAAGAGTTAATTGATTTTTACCTATTTTAGAAGCCATATTTTCATTTATATGTGTATGATATTACTCATAAGAACTTGACATCAATAGCACATGTGCAACTACACCTTGGACCTTTTTCTTAGACAGCTATCTCATTCTTTCTGTGTGCAACTGAATACCTTTGTCAGTGAAAACTTTTTCAGTGAAAACTTTGACAGTGAAAAATTGACACCTATCCAAATTTAATTTTCTGACCAGTTTCACTCCAACCTTAAACAGTTTCTTCTAGAAAAGGTTTGCTTTGGTTGTTTAATAGAACATTATTGTAGACTGTCAAAAGTCTACAGTTTCTCATCTACATGAGTTTCTTAGCCTGGAATTGAAATAATCAAATAGATTAGTCTGACATGATTTGGTTTTGGCAAACCCCTATTGAAGATNTATATATATATATAGGTTAACTTCCAGATGGTCTTCTAGTGTGCTTCCTCCCTTTTCTACTGCACGCCAACCTGTTCCCAGTTCCAGTTACTTCATAAACAAGGAAGGGTCACATATAGGATCTAAAGCTCCTGGGTATATTGCTGTTAATATGATGATATTTATTGGAGTACCTATTTTGCATTTTGACAATCCGGAAAATTCCTTCAAAACACATACAGAAGACATTAAACAAACAAAAAAAGCTCTCACAAAGTAAGAAATAGCAAGAGTGAGATTATTTGTTTTATCCTAATCTTCATGTTCAAACATAAGCCTACAGACTTTAATACAGTGATAAAATTACCTTTTATGAGAATTTTTGTGAGTCATTCAGTAGTGCAGGTAAAATTACTGTTTACTGACTCAGATTTATGCAGTGTTAAAGTATAATACCATTTTTCTAGCCCTGATGCATTTTTTTAACTTTTAATGAAAGTCTGCAAGACACAGATATTCTTAGGACATGCAGCTGAGACCACCTTTAGTAGATCAGTTTGATTTCACCAGGAATGTGAAGTTACAAGAAACTCTACTTAAAGTTCCAGTTGAGAATGTGAAGCCAGCCTCCTGCAGCCTTTACTTTTTGTTGTATATTTCTTATTTTTGCAATGGCTGGCACACTAGAGTTCTAGTTTCTGGTAATGTATCTGGGAACGTCTATAATTATTTTAATAATCATAATGATCATCATCAAACAAGAAATGTGCATTAAAGCTCAAAAAACGTTATTCTAATTAATTTTTGCCTTGTTTTGTGTGTGGGGGGGAAGCTGTACAATGATTTTGTTGATCTACTTGCTGTATAAACACAGACACATGAGAATCTATGATCTAATAAAATATAGAAAGGTGATCTATGTCCCTGTCGGCAGATGTACCTTACTGAAAAGCATTATTCTCTCTTACAAATATTCTACTAATGGAGGTAATGTTTGCAAACACGAAGTAACCAGCATTAGCTCCAATTTAAATAATTATTGCTTTTACATGCATCCTTCTTGCCAAGTGGTTGTACATCAGCTGAAAATCACCTTTTTATCTCTGTTGATGTGGCTTTTATATTAAAAGCTCATACATTAATAAAGTAAGTAAGAGAGACAATGATCTGGTAGAAAGACAAAACGTGGAGATGCTAACAATACATCTGCATGTTAGGAGCAATGACTGAGGTGAAAAAAATTCAGAACCAGCCCAGTGTGTCGTTTGCAATAATTATATGGCAGATGTAGGTATGTCAAACTTAGTCTTTGGTAAAAAATGTGTGGTCTTCCATCTATGAGTGGTCAATAGGCTTTCCTGAAACTTTACAGGCACAGCACCCACCTACATCACTAGAATTACAATTCAACTAAAAACTGAGTATAGCATTCTAATCACCTATAAAATTTCCTTTTTAAGAATGTGTTTGTTGTGGTAAAAAGAGAAATGGAAATACTTCTGTAAGTGACAACTGAATTCTAGGCAATCAGAGGTTAAGGACCCAGAATTGTGCCCTCATTAATATTTTATTCTGAATTATTTTATGGATGTATATTCAACATTATAATTACTCACATTGCTCCATAACCTCCCCAGTGTACTGTCTATATTTAAATTCCTAGTGGGTTCTGTTCCCTCAGCTTCTCTTTTTAACTTCAAAATATCTGCTGAATTCCCTGGCTGCCCATTCTGAGAGGTTGTTAACATCTCATGTCCACAACTTCTTTTAGCTATTCCTGACTGAATTTTTCAGTTTTTCTGACATCTTTTGGCTCCTCATGTCACATCTCAGCATCAGCTCTCCAGATTTCATTCACTTTCATCAGTCAATCTTTTAAAGTCCCTACCTTCAGCTGCAGTCCTATCATGTACCTGCCTCATTGTAAATGCCACTGCTAGGTCTGAATGAGCTTCCCTCCACTCCTTCAGTGCCCAGAGCTCCAGATAGCAGCTATAAAATAATAAGCCCTACTTTCAAAGACTCTGTAGAATCTATAGCTGCCAGAAACACATCTGCATGACTGCAAATGTAGCTATTGAACTAGATTCTGTCCTGTAAAATGCACAGGTAAATGTGATCTGAGAGGTACAGTGTCTCTGAAGCCCAATTTTCTCTCTTGCTCCATAGCAGCAACTATTATGGGAGCTCTAGCTGCTTGCTAAGTCTGTTGGGTATGAGCAAATATGACACCACTTGTAAGAATGATGGGCCAATAATGCCAATGTTGACATGCACAGCAAAAGGCTCTGGGATGGCACTCCTTTGCAGTTGTTATTCTGTACTGCCTGTGTCAGCGCAAATAGTGGTGTTTATCCCATCGCCTCAGTGGTCAAGCCAAGAACTGAAATGAAGCCAATGCTCTGCTTATTCCTCGTTTCTCTCTGCCCATTCCTGGTTTCTCTCTGCTCCGACACCCTAACTCCTGGTCACTTGTAAATGTTGGGAACTGCAGAAGTAATTCGTTTTTCCAAGTCTAGCACTCAACTGGAAAATAATCATGGTAAACAATCCACCTGCATACACCAAAGCAATTTTAAAATTTATTTTCATTAAGCTATTATTGAGTTAGAAAAGCAGGAAAATGGAGTTTAATGAAAGACTTAAGCATGAAATTGAACTTCACTTTGTCATAAACATGTATTTAGAGCAACCCCTTTTTGATGTGTAACTCTGATATATGTTGTAATTGGAAGATAATTTCATACACTTTAACACCAGTTGAGCTGCTATTTTTTCTTCTGAGACTATTTGCATTTTGGAGTAAATAGTAAATACATTTTTTTATAAATACCATGGAAAGTCTTTGTTCTTCACTGTGGAAGCCCAGTGAACTGAACGCAATGAAACAAGGAAATACACAGAGCAGACAGCAAGCATTCTTCCAACTACAGCTAAGCAGTAAACAAAAGAACCTACCAGAAAAAAACCCAGGAACATATCTTATGATATCTCCATATTCTCTATCATTTTGGCATTGGCTCAGTATAGTTGCTCTTCTTGGAGTCTTCAAGGAAATTAGTAATCATTTAATCATAGAAACTCACTCAAAACCCCTGTCTTCAGGGAAGGATTAGTTAAAAAATTGAAAAGTGTTTTAGCACGTAGATATGTCCTGAAATAATGGCCAGAGTCAGACAGAACAAAATTGTATATTTCTTCAGGAAATTCCATTTTTCCAAGTATGTAAACCAAGTACCATGACATGCTAACTGTTTTTTAAGATATGGTATGCACAAAAACTTTGTTAAGCCAATTTTCAGCATTTCTTTTGACCTGTGTGCAATGAATACCTCAAACACTTAATGAACTCCTAGCTTCAGGTATTTCTAATTCCTGCCTCTTCAGTCTCAAAAATTTTATCTTTATTTATTAATTCCCTAGAAAATGAATTCAGAAGTGTTATCTGGTGTCATAGTAACGACAGTGAGGCCTCTCACCCCTGAGAAAATGTCATTGTGTAATTTCAGGGCATTATAATCGTGCAAGAGATGCAATAGACAGAAGCAGCCATCAGTGCTGTTGTATGTCAGAATTCCCTCATACTGTTTTTTGCTAGACTTATAAAATATATTCAGTTCTTGGATGGAAAAACACTGCCCCAATCTGTAAAATACCAACTCCATTCTGTTTTTTATTTTTCCTTCCCACCATGCACCATTAGCTCAGTGTGCTGAAGCTCTTGCATTGTAACATATTTCACTTTTCATTAAACATGCCATTTCCCATTCATTATCATCTCAAAAATTAGCCCTGGTGTCATCTGAATACCAGTAAAAGTGATGCTTAAGGTTTTTATTTTCACTGCACTGGTGAAAAAATCCAGAAATGCTTCTGTTTGCTATTCCAATAGATCAGTAAACTCCTGTAACCTTAAATGCTACTGACAGTATTCAAGAACTTGAGCCATTATAACATGCTTATTGTCGAATGTGCCCATAGCAACACTCATCAGTGTCATCTGTTTCAACTCAACTCTTACTTTCTCAATTGACACAAAAAAGCCAATACACCAGTCACAACTGTTCCAATTTTAGTATGAGTTGAAGAATGATAATGTTCATATATTGCCTGTGCCAACTTGTGATGCATTTCATCAAACTGAAGTTTCAGGAATAAAGAATATGGTGACAGGCCTGTGTATTCTCTTCTGCTGCTGAGCAAGTCAATGTCTATTACTTGTTTCTTTTTCCCTTACACTTTTTAGATAGTTAACTAAAGAAAGGAGAGGTTAGGCAAGAGGTTAGCAAAATTCTGTTATAGGAAAGCTAGAGCTCTGTGCTATTGACCTTTATGATGTTTATATATTCCACTGTTAGTCCATATGTCTGTATTGTGTCTGAAGGGAGTGGAAAACTATGACATGCTGGTAAGAGAATATATCTGTGGCTAATCCCACATTAGGCCAAAAATATCTGGATCAGCATTGCCACTGATTTTGGCACCCACACTTGTTTTTATTATTATATTTTTTTCTAATGCTTCAGCACAGGGAGGCCATGAGACTTTAGCTTTGCCAGAGCCAGATGTTTTGGAATGAGCATAGCCTCTTCCATGTTTATGAGTGTTACAAAACTGTGGAAAGCAGAGACACTTGTTAACATTCTTTCAAATAATAGTTTTGCTATCTGCTCTTTTTCAGTCCTTTTTTATTGCCATTACCTGTGTATGATGCATATTAAAGAGAGAACATTTTTCTTGCATAATAGTTACCTTTCTGTCATATTGTTAATGTATAAGCATACTTTTGATGTGGAGAATAACCTTGCCAGTGGTATACATTGGCAGGCACTTGAAGTTGGAATGCCTTGTGACACATAAATCATAAATTTATCCTCCTCTGAATATAGAAAAGCATTTAATGAGTGCTCTTTTTAATAGAGGCTAGGGACTGACTTTCCCCTTGGGAATCAGTACAATTACAATAATGTCTAATTCTCAAAGTATTACACTGACCTGAAAATCAAAGGAAACATATAAATTCTATAGCACTTTGTAATATGTATACAACTCTGTTTATCTAAATATTTAGCTAGCATGGTACGTCACTTGAGGGTCCAAATCTGCATTACAGAAAAAATACTCTTCCCATTCTTTCCATGCTCTTTCTTCCTTTTTTGCCTACAGTCATCAAAAGAAGGAATGGGGAACTGCAACCATGCATTTTACTCAAAGCAGGTTTCAGGTCCCTAATGGACAGAATGTTACTCTTGATTCTGGCTGATCATGATGAAAAGCAAACCTCTTTCTAAACAGCCTTCACCTAAGAATTAAACTTTGGTCTTGAAGATTTTTTTTCAGAACATATCAGTCATTCAGTATTCTGGACATGTAGCACAAGCTGGACTTAAAATGCACATCAAGCATGCATCAATAAACCTTAAGTTTCCCAGAGGTGTATTTAATAGTCATTCTGCGACTGCTGAGTTAGAAAGTAAGGGAATTCTTTTGATGATTTAGATGGTCAGTCTGCTTTTTCATAAGTCAGGTTGGCAAAGGTTTGCTGAGTAGTGGGGAATTCTGCAAGTTTTAGTGTCTGTTCTTTTCCCTTAACTGTTCACCACCTCTTAAGGCAGAGGTTAGGAGCACTCTCTTAACATGCCTTCTGGTATAGTAACTGATATTGCACCATGGGAAAAAATTCTCAGTGAATTGTGGTTTCTTCAAACTGAAAAGGGAATCAGTGAACTCCCTAATGCACTTCACTGCAGACACACTCAAGTGCTTTCCATAGCATAGTATATGCACTAAGCCCTGGCTTTTAGCTTGCTGTTGCCCTATCTCTCAAACCCCCTAAGAGTCAGGTATCCTTTTCTCTCCCTTACTACTAAACTCAGCACTTACTGCAGTGGAAAAAAAGAAAAAGGTAAAACCACATACTGCATTGGGAAGTGACCAGTGAAGATCCTCGAGGACTATCCAAACTAATTTCCCTGGTTTTTTCATTTGAATAAGTTTGGAATAAATCATTTTAAGAACACACCACTCTTCTCTGAATAATGTAGCTATGCTTTAAATAAGTATATAGATGTCTATATAAATAAAGACATCTCCAATATCTATATATATATGATCTGACAATGTGGACTGACAGTCCAGAAAGCCAGATGTATCCTGGTCTGCATCAAAAAAATTATGGACAGCAGGTAGAGGGAGGTGATTTCCTTCTCTGTGCCACTTTGCTGAGACCCCAGCTGGAGCACTGCATCCAGCTCTGTGGCCCCCCAACATGAGAAAAACATGGACTTTAGGAGCAAGTCCACAGAGGAGGAGGCCACAAAGATGATCAGAGAGCTCAAACAATTCTCATATGAAAACAGGATGAGGGAGTTGGGGTTGTTCAGCCTGGAGAAGGCTACGGGGAGACCTTATAGAAGGTTTCCAGTACCTAAAGGGGCTACAAGACAGATGGAGTGGAATCTTTTACAATGGCAGTAGTGACAGGACGAGGGGGAATGGCTTTAAACTGAACGACTGTAGGTTTAGATTAGATGTTAGGATGTGACAACAGTGAGATACTGGAACAGGGAAGCTGTGAATGTCCCAGCCCTAGAAGTGTTCAAGACCAGCCTGGATGTGGCTTTGAGCATCCTAATCTAGTGGAAGGTGCCTCTGCCCATGGCAGTGGTGTTGGAATTAGATGATTTTTAAGGTTCCTTCAAACCCAATCCATTCTACGGTTCTATGAATGCAGAAAAGGAGACAGCTCTACAGAATTGTTTGTCTGCTGTGTCTTAGACATTTTCATCTAGATGAGTTGGATTTGCCCAAGAAAATCCTGTTTGTTTGTGTAACCTGCGGAGTCTAAACAATAAGCTGAAATGCAGATATTTACACAGGAAATAGCTGTATTTAACCAGATAATTGTGACCCAAATCTTTTCCCCCTCCTCTTCTTTCAATTAAATGGTGATGAATTGGTACTTTATTGCCTGCAAACTGTTTCGCTACCAAAAGTAACATTGTCAACATATATCTATTACTACACCAAATGATCAAACAAAACTTTTTCATGAATCATCACTATTTTTTCTGCATGAAAGAAGCAAAAATATTAAATATGGCACCAGTGATAGCACTTAAATTGAGTAACTACTTCTATGTCCTTCATGCTCTGTTTTGTGCAGGCTGCTTCTGGGCACTCTCACACTTTTCTCTGTCGAACAATGGAACAGACTGGAAGATGCTGAGATGCTGAGTCAAGATGGATTTTATTATATATATATACACACATAACTTTATATATGTGTGTATATATATACACACCTTTATATCCCTTCTTTATTGCACTGTTGTTTTACCTTCCATTATAGAGGGTCATTGATGATTATGTAGTATGTGATCCTCTGCAATTACATGTTCTTCCTAACAGAACTGCCATTTACTTGTTTCCTTTATTAAATGAAAGTACTAGGTTGCATTTCTTCATTTATCTGAAGAATTCCTCATCTCTAAGTAATGCCAGTAGTTCTGAGACTACTTTATGCACCTAAACAAGACTCAGATCATTACAAATATATTATCCTTTCTGAGACTTTTTAAATGATTGTTTGCTTTATTTAAATTGGTTTTTACCCCATTGGTTGCTAATAGGCAATATGAAAATTATTGCTGGTATTGACAGTAGTAAATCTTGTTGAAGACTGACAGAAAGAAACTATTTAGAACTATCATTGGTTAGTAGTTTAGTATCAGTCCAAGCCTCTCTTTGGCCCATCGTTTGCATCTGACTACTATGATCATTCTAGGATGATTTAATGATACTTTCTTTACTGCTTAATTATTCCCTCTTTTCTTCTTATGTCCTTTTCTTTTCTTTATAATTTTGTCTCTACACACCTGTGCTATACTTTTTAATTCTCCCTTAGTAACCTTAGCTTGATCCTATGTTTCATATTTCTCCTTCTCTTTTCTGAGTTCTATGGAGGGTGAGTGATTTAATTGAATTGATCTCTTGATAGTCTTCTTAATTTTCCTCTGCAATTAGGTGATTTTTAACTATGATATTACTTTAGTTTCTTTAAAGGTAATAGCACTATTTAATAGTTTTGCTTTTGGTTACTGTCCCCAAAATAATACCTTTATACTTGTCTGAAATGATTGAACTCTTTACTCTTTTAGATTTTTTTCCTGCCCTAGACATATGAAGACTGCTTTTTCAGCTTGTCTTAAAAAAGTTACCTTCCAGAATGACAATCTTAAACAGTTTCTCGTTACTAGTTATAATCATATCTAGAAAAGCTTTCCTCTCATTTATTCTTTTTCCTATAAGAAAAAAGTATTGCTAAAATAAGAGTAGTAAAATGTTGTACTTAGTGAGCCTCAGGCTCTTTTCAGCCTCTGCAACGAAATTTTGCAAGTCCTGATACCTGTGGAGAAAAGCCTTTAACAGAAAGCTAGTTATACTGAAAATAAATTGAAAACATTGAGAAAATAAAAAAGAGAATCCCAAACATATTAGTTACTTAAAATTCAGGATTTTGGAGGGATATGACATTTAAGAGCTTGAGTGCCCAGCATGGAGTTATCAGTAACAAATCTTAGAAAGATTAAATGGAGCTTTGTTAGTTCTGATGTAGGGAGGTAATATTATGAAAATGGAAAACATTTTTAATATAAATTTGTTACCCTAAGAATAAAATCTCTGACAACTTTTGTTTGCTCACATTTAAAAGAGTTTAGCTAAGATTTCAGCTGTCCCACACAGAATGTGTTTCTCTGTCTGCTTTTTGAAGATTACGTAGACTCATCTTAAACAGTATCAAAACTGAAGTTAAGTGCTTGTCTTGAAATTCAAAAGGATGATTTTAACTTTGCCAATGTACAAGAAAATACAGAAACCCTATGGATTCCCAAGAACTACCACATCAACCAGGCATGTTGTCAAATACTGTCAAATATTTCTGAAAATGCAATGAAGCAGACTGTTAAACTTTAACATTTTTATTGGTAATAAAACCCGCATGAGGAAAGACATTAAAAGAGTTCTTCATCTTGTGAATTTCTCAGACAACCACCAGCACTGGAGCACAGGGAGGGGAAATTCCTTTCCTCTATCTGGAACAAGGACACTTCTCACCAGATTAAGCCACTGCCATGCACATCATTCCTGTTCCCGCTGATCTCTGTGACCCATGCTACCCTCTCCAATTTGTGAACTTATCAGAACCTGGAGATACTCTTGGTTTAGTAAATTGTCTCCCTCATTTTTTTCTAACACTACCTAAGAGTAAAAACATATATTAAATTTTATTAACTTATAAACATGCTTTTCTGTGCACAGAAATCTGAAAGTTCTCATAACGATCTGGGTAGGAACACTTCCATAATATTATGGAGTTAGAAAATCAACAGAGGTTTTAGGAGACTAAAGCTGAAGCAAAGAAAATTAAGGTAACTTAGGTAACCTAGACAGATGGTTCTGACTTCTCTAATAACAACCTTCCACCTTTTCTTGAGTAAGAAGGAACAGCTTTTTCCAAACTAAACAGTTTAAAGAAACATTTTGTCAGAAATATTTTTTAAAATTGCCTTCTTTGTCCTGTAAAACTGCTTCTTATTTCAGTTTTTCAAAGCACTAGAGAAAATTATTTTAGTAATGATATCCTACAATTAAAGATAAGAAACCAAGATTGAGAGTTTTGAAGGGGCTTATCATTACATAAAAAATTAGGAAACAAATAAGGAACGAAAGGTTGTAAAAAAGGTTGTCTCCCTTCCTCTTTGCCTTCCTCTATTCATCTCTCCCTCAATTCTTTCTGATTTTTTCCCCCTATTCCTTCCTCTCCTCCTCTACCTTTTGGCTATGCTCTCTTTATGTTAAAGTCTGTATCTTCCTGTCAGCAAAAATCTACCATAATTTAAGAGTGATAACACTAATGCAAGTGGACAAATACTCAGCCATCTCATATGGCATAAATGTCAGAAGGGAAATGCTCAGAAAATTGCATGTAACATATAAAATGCAAATGTAATATACAGTGTCCCATGTGGAAAATGAAAATGCTGAGTTCAATTCTTGCCTTTTACTTGCCTTTTACTTTGAGTACTGCTGCTGAAAAACTAAGTCATAAACTCTTCTCAATCTCATCACACCTTGAATACTCAGATAATGGTGAAGTACCGAGGCAGCTGTTTTCTGTCAGAGCTAAGAGAAAATGAAGCTTCATAATAAGTTGCTTTATCATGCCCACCTACTCTTCAAATACTTGCACTTGTATTGGCTGGAAAAGAATACACTTCTTTCAACTTTGTCCTGTCATTAATCCCTCTTGATTCTACCAAAAGCTTCTCCTACAGCTAACCACTAAGAATATGAACTTGCAATACAGATGAAAAGGATTTTGCTTTTCTTATGAGGAAAAAAAGTTGATTTTCCTTCTTTTTCTGCTCTCAGCTGTTGTTTCTTCCTACTTCTCCATCTGCCATTAAAAATGTTCCAGAGTCCTCAGAAAATGGTTGGGGCTTTTTTCTTCATTTCTGAGTAGAATACAGAGGTGGTCAGGCAATATGTTGTTATATCTTCTATCAGAATTCCCATTGGACAGCCTCATTTTCAGTTATGTTGCAACTTTTTAAAATCTGTATTTTTTAGACAGATTTCTCATGTCCCTGGTGCCTAACTTAGATCAAACTTACTTTTGCTTTATTTTTCTTAGCTTAGCCAGAGAAGTTCAGTAATTTCAAAAAGTAGTGCATATTTAAAATTCTGGAGATCTTAGTCCTTAACAGCTTTTATACTCTTTGTGTGGCCTAAGGCTTTGAAATGGAGGAATGGCTACATTGTCTCAGAAGAGTGCTTTTTATACTTGTCATGAAAATCTGCTTTGCTCTGTCTTCCTCAAAATTGCCAGTGAAAGAATCACTGGTGGTAATTAGAGGCAACCTTTAATGAATAATTCTGTCCTCCTGGATGGAGCCCGACCCTGCCATAAAGCCACAGCATCAATGGCATGATCTTTCCATTGCACAGTTACTGTGGAAAGATCATGGCCAACACCAGCCACAGCCAGGGGGTGGGAAGTAAGCCAGGCATATTTGTGACTGCCCTTCATGATCAGAGTAAAGAATCCTCCTGAAGAAGAGAGTTGCCAAAATGGGATATTAAAAACAGAAGTCCCGAATATAGGAAAAGAAAGAAATTGACTGCCCATTAAGTCTGTAGCTCCTGAAAATGAGATAAACTCTGGAAAAGAATTTTGATCTTGGCAGCAAACCATGGGGTGAAAAATAGAGGTAAGGGGCGGTTTCAATGGGCAAAACCAAGGAGGAAAGACAGTCTGTTAAAGCATACGGGGTAATGGCTCACTGGAGCAACCGGCACAGATTCCTTTCTGCAGGGATTTCATCAACCCTGTGTATTTTGTAGAGACTCCAGAGATGTACCTCAGAGGTGTTGATTGAAATTGGCATTAAGATGTTCAAACATTAGTTTTTGTAATGATCTTTTCCCAGTCTTCCCACTGGAGGACTGTTTATTTTCCTTTCTCCTGTATTCATATCTCCCACACCAGGGTAACCATCAGGGTATTTGGAGAGTCTGGATCTATCAAATCTGGATTTATCACAAAGTCAGAACTGAGTGCTTATTATGGGGATGATTGGTTAAGGGTGACCCTGTTTGGTATGGTAGGAAGGAAACGCAGAGTTAATACAAAGTGGTAGGAAAATCTCTACATAGCCCATTTACAAACTCTTTGGAAATGTTTTTGTGCTGTGTCCCTGTTTGATCAGAATTCATCATCTGAGTAAAAAAATTACAGCATGCTCATTGAGCTTCATTGGTTTTCAAGTCCAGAAATGATTGACCAAATTTAAGCAAAAGCTTGTAATTAAGTGTCCTTTTCTGAAGATGTGCCTCTCAATGACTTAGCACTTATGAGCAGGATTTGCCATACACATTGGATCAAAGAGAAACATGCTTATGTCAGCCAGTTGGAACTGATAAAAAAAAATTTAAAAAGGAAAAATGTTTCCTAAAAATATAGTTTCCTTCTTGATACGGTGCAGATACAACTGAAAGGCATACCTCCAGCTCCTCCCAGCTGTCTGCCCTCATGGCAACTGGCTGTCTCTGTGACATTTCAAATCTCCTTAAGAGAGACTGGCCCTAATGAAAATTCCTATGGGTTGCAGTAAGTCCCAAGCCTGTCAGTTGACCTGCCTAATAACATCGCCATGATAAGTGCAACTCCCTCCTTGGACCTAGGCTTAAATTTCTTATATAATATTTTGGATGTTTCTAGACAGGCCTTTTTAAACAAATAGAGTTAATATTTTTTAAATTACAAACGTGATTTTCCTTGACTTGTAGATAGCTGGCTAGAGTGTCATTAAACCTAAAAGAACTGCAAATAAAATTAAAACTAATTTGGGCAAAGAACAATGTAGAAAGTTTCCCCTAAAAGGGGCAATTTAAACTATTATGCAGGTGTGAAAATTAGAGGTTATATCTGAAACTGTTTTTCATCGTTAACGACTGTGTTTGTTACCATGGAATAAGTGTGTTAAGGTAGTGTATTCTAATTTGGTACATCTTATTGAACTATTAGGCAGTACAAGGTGGTACAACTAATCCCTGCAGTTTTAATGTGAAGAATTCCCAAATAAGAAAGAAGAAGAAAGTCCTTATATTTTTCTTTTCCACACAGCACCTTTTCCTGTTCCCTTCTAGTAGAAACAGTTGATAAGACATTAACAAATTGTTTACTTTTGAAGAAAGAATGTCAATATCTAATTGAACCTCAGTTCACATAATGAATCCAATGGGCAAAAGTGACTGTTGTCTTATCTTGTACATAACAAAAATCTGAACTCTTTAAAAACAAATCACCAGTAAACATTCATCTACATACCAAAAAAACAGTTCTAGCAATGCCATAAGTGATAAGACTATTTTAACAAAACCACAGTTGGGACTGATCAGTAATTTTCTAGTGTTTATGATTTCTTACAGCTTTCCAGGTAGTCAGAATTTCAAGGTATTTTAAAATCCGTACTGTGTCTATAGCCAGCAAAATTATTTTATTTTTCACTAAAGTGATGTCACTAGAAATACCGAATTATTTCTACAAATAGAACTATGTTTATCTCATCTGCAGTTCATCCTTCTTTGGTATCTTAAGGCTTTGCTAAGTATGTCATTGTTTAGTAGCACAGCTCTAAACAATGCCTTTTGAGACCTAGAAAGTTATAGTTATTACCCTGCCAGGGAGAGCTTCCCCATACCAATGTGACAGAGACTGTAGCCTGAACAACTTGTTTCTGCAGTGTTGTTGCCATGGGAACAGATGCAAAATGCTTACTGCTGTACTATGACACAACTGAGCGTATTACAGCCTCTTTAATTGCATTCTTTAGGAGTCACCACAAGTGAAAAGAGAGTATCAGTCTCGGAAGACTCCTGCTTATTCTCAAATGACACTTTTGAATTCATATTGCAGCATATTCTTTCACCTATTTTAACTGCTTCTTTCCCCTACAGCCCCCCCAGGAAAAGGAAAAAAACATAGTCTCCTGAAGATATTAAAAAAATAATTGCATTTAAAAGATGGAACGATCAAAAAATGACCTTAGGAGCTTTTTGAGCCTGTAGGTCATGTTCCGTCAATCTTGACAATTCCAGGCTAGTAACAGTGGAAACTTCTCAAATTAGAAGGTGTCAGTTTCTCCTACATAATTTACAGATGCTAATTCATCATCTGGGATAAACTGACAATAAATCTAGATATAAACATTTCTTAAAATGTTACTTCTATCTCCTTTATTTGTAGTTCATACCGTAAAAAAGCTGCTTTCCTTTTGTTTATTCTCTCCTTCTGACTCTCCCTGTTACTTTATATAGTACCTAATGAGTGAGTTACTGAGCTAATGAGTTACTGAGTTGAGTGTCTTCAACAAAAAGTTCCATTGTTTCAGAGAAGAAAAACCCCAGCAGCCCCCCTTCTCCCTCCCCTCCAAATATAAACGAAAACCCCACCAAACGCAAAATTTGATAAAAAGAAACAATTTGTGGAGAGAGAGAAATTATGGGAATTTGCAAGGCTTCGCTAAGTCATTTCACTATCTCACTGCCCCAGTCTGTTAGTTTTGTAACCCAGCTCTTCCCACAGTGTACCAATGTAGGTAAGAATTCCTGTGGAACGGAAGAAGGAAGGAAGGAAGGAAGGAAGGAAAGAAGGAAGGGAAGGAAGGAAGGAAGGAAGGAAGGAAGGAAGGAAGGAAGGAAGGAAAGCTGCAGGTTAAAAGAGGAATATCAGATTGATAGTCCTTGCTGTCTCTCAGCTAGGGAAAACCACCAGAATGGTGATACTGTGCTATGCTGTACTAAGTACAATTTCTTAAACAAAAAAATCTTGCATGTTTAGCAAATTCATTGAGTTTCCTCAGTTCAGTTGAAATTCAAATCCCATTTGAAACAAAATTAAGTCTGATTTTGAAATAACTTCAATACTTATAAATTTTTTTTTATGCTTGGTAAATAAGGAATACATTACTTTCCAGAGATCAGGTGAAAAAACAATCTCTACCTGTGGCAATCTGCATCTCCTAAGTGGGCCAGAAAATGTAAAGGGAAGAGTATCTTTCCATAGTTGCTCTCTCCCCCACTGCCCCCACACACCTTGGTGGGGGGAAAAGTTAAAAGACCCAGCTGTTGGTTAAAAACACTTTAATTATCAGGAAAAAAAATAAAATACAATAATAATAGTTTTAATAATTATAGTAGTAATTTGGTGGGTGGAGGGGGGAAGGTAAGAAATAAACCTCAAGAAAGACAAGTGATGTACAAGACAATTGCTCACCACCTGCTGACCCATGCCTGGCCCATCCCTGAGCAGTGATTGCCCCATCCCAGCCAACTCTCCCTGGTTTATACACTGGGATATTTTATTGCATGGAATATCTCTTTGACCATTTCAGGTCAGCCATCCTGGCCATGGTCTCTCCCAGCTTCTTGTGCAGCTCCTCCCTGGCAGAGCACGAGACACTGAAAAGTCCCTGACTTAGGCTAAGTGCTGCTCAGCAGAATGCAGATCAGTGTGTTATCAACACTATCCTCATCCTAAATTAAAAACACAGCACTGTGTCAGCTATTAGGAAGAAAATGAACTGTATCCCGAGCAAAACCAGAACACATGTAAAAATATTCCAACCTGAAGGTTGCTCCCAGCTTTTGCACACCAAAGCATTAGGACACTAGTACACTGCCAGGTCTACACACTCTTGATGGGTTGTCATGGGCACACCACTTAACCTTGAGCCTTTGCTTAACACCTGGAAACACTCCCTATTATTTTAGCCATTCCCTTCTCATCCATAGCATATTGCTGTGCTACATCAAATACCACCAGATATCATTATTTGAAAGGGACTTGGCTTATTATTATCCCCTTGATTTCCATACTTATAGGTTATGCACAATTTGCATTAGTGGTACAGACAAGAGTCTCTGCAATCTCCTTGCTCTCTGCAAAGAAAAGAAAGAATAAATCCAAAGGCTTAGCAATTCATTATCTCCCGTGGTCTAGTTAAAAGCAGTAAAAAAGTACAGTATCATTGGGATCTCTGAATCCTCCTGAATAGAGATAGTAAAATAAAATACATTAGTTCTGTCAGCTAAGGACAAGTTTTCAGCTTTGAAACCCTGTATTGAACTGGATCATTCATTCATCAGGAATACTAAAAAGTGCAGAAAGCAACAGGACTTTTTAGGGGTAGAAGATCAAGGAATAGCAGAAATAAACACTGAACTGGTCATAAAGAAATAGCTGAATTGTCAGTTAGATTGGCCTGTGATGAAGGTGAGGAACAAGACGGGGCCAGGAGGTTTACAGAGCTGTCTAAAGATGGAAATACCTGAGAAGCAAAGACAGCTGTGGTATAGTTCAAGCACCATGCTTGCACCACAGCACTTTTAATGTCCAAATGATGATTGCTCTTGCTCAAAATATTATTACTACTACCTCCATTGCTGACATCACCATTATTGATCATCAACATTTTCAAAAGCCTGTGTTCTTCTGTGTCCCTGAAATGTAGCTGAGGCCTGGATTCTTCTTTTCAGGAGCAGTCAGCTGGAGTAGCATCCCACAATCTGTGGACAGAAGCCAGGCATAAGCTATGACCACAGAGACTTGTTGCCCACAGGCAAGGAGGCATTGCTTTGCCAGCATTATTCCAGTCTCAGACAGAGTAAACAGTCAGAACATTTTTTGTTGTCTGGTAATCTCAATGTCTGCACTAGACTTGTGATTAAGTCTCCTCAAAGGTTTACAAAAGGTTGGATGCTGCTGCTATGCCAATCACTTGGACACTTCTATGCTTATAATTTGCTTTTTAAGAAAGCACTGGCTACTTCCCTTGGTCAAATCAGTTGAAAATTCTGACCCTAAATTTTGGAGCAGAGAGTTTATAAACACAGAACACTCGAGAGGGGACAGCAGGATTTCAGCTGCAGATTATCAATAAATACTTAATTTCGCAACAGTTTCTCAGCAATGATTCAAATGTGTTTCAACAGAACAATTTCAAATTGATATGCCATCTGTTAGGATGAGAGAAACAAATGGAATTGGGAAATCATTGTTTTCTCTAGCTTTAAAAGCAAAGAAAGTCACTTCTCCAGATTTTGAGGATGTCCCATGTGAAAATTCACTCCATCCTTGTCTCCCAAATCCATGCTAGTGTCATTAACACAAGGCTTGTTTCTGTTCTGCAGCCTGGTGAAGAAAAAGCAACACTAGTTCCTTCTGGTTTAGCTATTTCACTCAAAAATGATTATATGTTCAGTAGTCAATATTTAAGCATGACTTCACAGGCTAGTGGATAGGGAAAGAATCTTTGATTATACGCTCTACTGAGCACTTAACAGAGTAGTGATTGTTTACTGACACCTAGTCTCTTTGTTCAAAGGAGTAGGCTATATACTGGAAGAAAGTTGTTTATGTTTGTTAGTCCAACAAAAATGTATTCATTTTATGGAGGAAAAAACTTTCAACAGGAAGCAGTAAGGGAAACCTATTTCCTTATAAGCTATTTTTGTATTGTGTGGAAATTTTGAGGGACCAGATAAGAAAAAAGGGACAGAAAACCAAACGCTCTTCTTCTTCTTCTTCTTCTTCTAGCCATGTTCTGTCAGAAATGTTGGAATAAGTGCCTGGTGTCAGGAACCAGAGGACAGAAGTGGTGTCTAGTAATTGGGACCTAAATACCTGGGTTCAAGCCCTGTTTTCACTGTTTTATTAGGTAGCTCAATGTCTCCTTTTGTTACCTGCTGACTTTAATGCATCTTTTCTTTAGAAATGAGCTCCTATTCCTGTTATTGACCTTAATTCTTGGCACCTAATTTTCTCCAGGTATTTATGAGAAGCCTAATCAGTGGAATGGGGGAATTCCACAAGGCGGTAAAATGCTTTAAAGAGTTAGTAAAATGCTAGACATTGTAGTGCTTAAATCTTTCCATGGATCTAACCCCAAATTAATATTTCTCCTAAGAAAGAGTATAATTTACAGTAAAATGTGAAAATGTGAGATAAGGAAGATATTTTATTGCTCTCTTCTTGTTCATTTGCAAAATACAAGGGCCAAAAATATCTTGTTCTGTTTCTAAGCTCTGTGACAAATAAAGGAAAAAAGCTTCAGAATTTTCCCCTCATCAGGTGATTTCATCTCCCTGGAATAATGTCCTCAAGCATTCACTTGCTTTCTTCATATTATGCTTGTTGGTACTATCTACAGCCATGCATTTCACAGTTCTTCTTGTGCTTATCTAGAATTATCATCAAGATCATGCAGAGGACATGTTGAAAAATATGGGGATTTTATTAAAAGCATTACATTCTACAGTGTTACTCAAAGTATAAAATAAATTTCAGATCTGCAGTCAGTTTTTGCCAGTTAACAAACATATTTTAAACATACGTGAATTGGACCAGGAATCCCTGATTATATCAACTAATTGGAAAGAGGTCTACTCCTATGAATGGTAGTATAGAGTATGCCATACGCTTTTCTTCTTAGAAACAATTTGGAGCATCATTTGTTATCTCCTTTCTATCTTTATATGGGATAACAGTATATCTTTTACATACTTGAGTGAACCTTTCACTGCTTTTTTAAAGAACAGATTCATTTTTTCAAAACAAATATTTCAGTTTGTGGGTATGCTTCTCTGTTTATATAGGCAGGTCTGATGGGTGAGCCTAGCTGCAGAACTTTTTGCTCTAAAGCTAGGAGAAGAAATACTTACTTCAGTTGTTTAAGGCACTCAAACACCAATGGACATTATTCAAAACAGACATTATTTTTACCACAAATTTTGGAAGCCATAACAAAGAAAATTAGTGTAGTCTGTCACCAGCCATTTTTGATTACTTTTAGTAAAAAAAATGCTTAGTTATACTAATTCTTCAAATAAAATGGACCGCCAATACAGATGTAAAACAGGACAGTGACATTTATCCAGGTTGCTTTTTTATTTTCTTTATTTCTTCCCACTTGGAGAAATCCAAGGTAAATATTTTGATTTGCATATTGCATGTTCATGTTTTTTAAATATACATTTATCTTTTTATTCTCAGTCCATTGAATCTAAAATCCATGACAATTTTCAGTGTTAAACTGCATCCTTAGAATCTTCATGCTCCAAGATCCAAGATTAGGCTGTGACTATTAAGAGATCAATTGCCAGTTCTGTTATTATTGCATAAATAATATACAACCACATACTAACAAAGCAATCAAAACTCTTCACTGCTCTTATCTTGTAAATATGTCTCATTTCTCTACCCCAACTGACATATGCAGAAAAAGGAAAAAGGGTGTGCTAGATACTCAGAAATGAGATATTCTTGAAAAGGCATCCTCTTTTCTGCCTTTCAATAGATATAACTTTAATTTAATTTTATTTCAAGCCTGCTTTGTGTTATCACAGGGTCTCTGCCAGTGTCACATTTTCAGTATGTGTTACCTGTGCACTGATCATTGCTCAAATATTTCCATTTGTCTATTCCCTAAGGAAAATGTTTCATTTAAGGCCACAAATATGTCCTTAAAACTAAGTAATGGCTAATCAGTTGTAAACCCCCCTTTTATTTCCAGTGTGAAAATAAAAAGAAAATCTGAGACGCATATTGACATTGTCCAAATGTGAGAACAGAGGATGTGGAAAGGAAGGAAGTAGGATTTTCCATGTGCCAACCTCCTGCTTAGTCTGCTGTGGCTGGGGATGGCACTGACTGCCAAACACCAGTTACCATAAGGGACAATCATTGACTCTGGGCCTACAGGTGCCTGAAGGTTGACTGGGTTACTTTTGGAAAGTGGTTTTCAGCAGGAGGCTGGAAGGCAATCAAGTGAAGAAAAGCTCCAGCAGAGTAGTATATCTCTTTTACATTCCAAAAATGCAATGAGGGATTGAGACCTGGTTAAATTTGGTATTTGAAGATACCCTGCTCTGGGCGAAAAATCCATAATTCTGTGCTTCCAAAGCTCACTAATTTAAATACATGATGTAGCAGTTATGACAGCAAGCAGCATGATAGATAAAGTAGCTTCAATTACAATGTCCAATAATGGGTGTCTTCTAAGCTTCAGTTATGTATGGTGTTTACATCAGAATTAATTATCCTAGGCTTCCTTTATAATCCGAAAAGAGGAATTTCTGCTTCTAAGGTGATATTTACCTCATTCTGAACATGTCCTAAATTAGGATCACAGAAACATGTATATCTATGTACTGATTGGCTCAAATGTAAAAGTCTGTGTGGTGACTGTGGCGTCTAGGTGAGATAGACTGGACTGTATATTTTTGATGAGCTGAACGTACACTCCAGTGTTAATTTAATATGCACTTTATTAGAACTCTAGTTTGAGAAGAAAAAATACTTATCTACATATTTAGATTAATGACATATGCTATTCAAAAACCTGTGTAAGTGTCTAAGTCATACTGAAGTATGCCAATCATGGAAACATAATTTCATCCCTCCTGTTTATCCACTGCAGCTTTGTTTCCCTTCTGCTTTACCTTCAAATGGTCACTGCAGAAACTCTCTAACTCCATTGCTCAGTTGCCATCTTGTGTCTTCCCTGGAAATTCTTGGCTCTGTGCTGCATGCAGATGCTTCACTTTCTAGCTCACATTCCCTTCCTACTTCTTTCTTTTCATATCTACCTGTTTGGGGTTTTTTATGAATTGACAGCTGTTTTTCATCTCAGGCAAATCAAACACTCATGAATTCCTCTCATTTTTAATCAAGTAACATGACCTACAAAAATGTTTCTAGTGCATGAAATTCGAGTAGCGAAAGTGAATATACCTATCTCACAAGGAATCACAAAAAGAGTGGAGGTGACAGTATGCATCTGCAATGGATTATTTGAGTTTTATGTAAAGTGTGATTCAGCTGCCCTTAATATATTGCTATAAATTGTTGGAAGAGGGTGGAGAAATCGGCTGATATTTTTTCTGTAATATCGTCAGCACCATAAGCTGTTCTGAAAAACAATAAAAAAGGAAAACAATACTCCAATAAAATGATTTCTGATTTTAAAGCGTCTTTTTTTGCAAAATATATGATCCTGAACATAGAATTTTCATGTCATCTTTCAGCCCAGAACAAAGTTTTATTGATGAATTATAAACAGCTGAAATAGGGAATTATAAAGTAAATTGTTAGCTATTGAGGTACAAATGACAATAGCATAAAAGTAGCCTACCACATATTGTTATGCTAAAATATATGCACGAAATGAAATATGGTATTTTAATATTCTAAACTCATATTAAAAATATTTTAATAATATTATAATACACTTCCCTGAAATACAGCAATGCATATACAAATCTGAAGCAATATGATATTTGAAAGTCCCAGCTAACCAGAAGAGAAATAAAATGCATATCAGTGTAAATTCATTGTCACAGCACCTCCCTCCTTATACCTTTTGACCTTGCTTTTATTAAAATGTTGCTGAGTGTCTGAGGTTTTTATTTTTCATATATGCTCTGGATGCTAAAATAATTTAAAATGTTTGCAATAATTGTTACCTGATATCTAATTATAGCCAAATATAAAATAAAATTAGTGTAGTCTTGTGTATACTGTTAGTAAACACTCATATATAAAATAAGTACTTCAGTAGCATCTTATAATTTTAGTCTAAAAAATCAAAAAGATATTGGGGAGATCTTTATGGAACAGGTGAGAACTCAGATAGTAATTAATGTTTGTAACCTAAAATAGTTTCTTAATATTGAGGTGTGAAGTAGAGAAATAAAATAAATTTTAAAATAGTATATTTCTAGATGTTTCTGGACCTCTACAAAATGGTTTAAGACTCTTAAGAATGAAAGCAAACCTGCTGTTTTAATCTGATCATTCTGTGGTTTAACATTAGGAGAAGTCCTTGTGGCCATGAATATAACACTGGTGATAAAAATTCAGGACATTCATATCACAAGAAAATTACCTTTTCCTCTACTTCAGCTTTATGCTCTTAAAAAATATTGTTAATTTAGAAAATGCTGTTAATTGACACCTATCTCATTGGATAGATTAAGTTTAACAGTGATGATGCACATTAGGTGTATTGAAAGCTTCTGAAAGTGTATATTTCTAAATCTTTATCAATTAAAGTCAGTAAGTTAAGGTATAAACTTATAAAAACTGTTGAGGACTTTTTGCAGTACTGAGTGTACACTTTGTATAAAGTGTAAGTTTCAGGTGTGTGACACGACACACAATATCAAGGCATATTCAAAATATGTAGTATTTTTACATTTCAGTTCAGTGAGTGAAGAAGTAGACTAGGACCTCATTTCAAATTTGCCAGCAGTCAAAAGTCTTACAGTCTAAGCCATCTTTATAACCTTTTGCAGTCTTGTCACCCTTAGGAAAGAATTCAGATTCTGAATCATGGAAATGTAAAAAGCCTCTGTCCTCACTAGATCATGAGAAGGGAAAATTTGAAAGATGGACATTGGAAAAATAGGGGTTCCACTTCCTGAATTTCACCTTTTCTCAAGACAATATAAAAGTACCTATAGCCTTAGTAGCTAAACTCTATATGAGTTTTAACTATTCTAGGAACAAATTCCAATTCACTCGTATCTTGCCCTTGTTCAACTGGTAAACACAGATCGTGCAGTCTCTTTCTCTCCCTTCATTGTTTTAATTTTATGGTCTGTCCAACCATAAATGTCCAGCCATTCTGTTTCCTAAAACAGAAACTCAAAAGAGAAAGCAGTAAAGAAAAAGTACTAATCCCAAAGCTGGGCCGCTTGACATCTGCCTAGGAAATCCTGTTCAGAAATATTAGTTTTGTCTACAAAAGAAGGGGACATCATGCAGCCCTAAAAAAGGCTTGAATAGATACATTTATTCAGAAGTGATACTTTTTCAATTATACATGCAAAATATTTAGATCATTGTCCTAGGTTACAATATATATGTATTTAGTATTCTATTACCACAAGCTGTGGGGCATTAGCTGTTATCTCCTGCTATGACTCACCCCTGATAACAATAAATGAGCCATCAACAAACCACTGCAGGACGCATGGAATTATCTCATCCTATTGTTAGATGCTCCGCCCAGGAGGGAGGAGCCAAGCATTCCCACCTGGATATAACCTGGGTTTTGAACTGTACATGCAGCCCTGTCTGCTGGGTTCCCGGAGGGCAAGAGCTACCACTGGTCCTTCCAGGTGGAGACCAGACCTTCCTGTCTGGAGACCAGACAGGATCACTGCTTCAACTGAACTTCTTTACTTGAACTGCTACCACCACCCTAACAGGGTGTCAGGCTGTATCCGTCTTTGTCAGTGTTTTCCTTGTATTATTACACTTATTTTTAATTTTCCTCTTAAATTTTAATCCTGTCTTGCAACCTCCCACTGGTTTGCTTCAAACGAATACAATCATGTCTAAAAAAAATTAATAGCTCAATACGATTAAGAGGATTAATAATTAGATTAGATAAGAATTAATAAACAGATACTGTCTTGCAGTATGCTGTTGTGTTTCCTAGTCATATTTTCCTATTCTGTACATTGTCTGAACATGGTACCACATTTTTCCCCAGATACCTCCATAGAGAACCATGACATCACCATCTTCTCTATCCAAATAATTTTTCTAGAACTTTAGGTAGTTATATGTCAGTTCATACAAATATTTCTGTGTATGTGGCAATTAGCATAATTTTTGGCTAGTAGACTATAGTGTTAACATACAAACTTTCATTAACCTTAAAGAGTCACTCAATCACAGCAATTGAATCTAATCAGCATGGGAAAGTTCTGAAGGCAGTGAGAACCAGAGTGTGAGGACCAGTGCTGGTGACATGCAATTGACAGTCATGAAGAGACTGTGTCATCTGTCCTGTGGGGCAGAGAAATAGTGAGATTTCAAAATGGCATTTATGTGTGATTAAAATGTTTTTGTTTCCCAGCTCAGTTTATTCGCTTCACTGTTATGCAGTTTTGCATAGTGGAAGGGAGCCAGCATGGTTTAACGCAAGCTTACTGGTTTAGTTACATCATTGGTCCTTTTGCTTTTTTTCCCCCACCATGTTTTTATGTAGCTGATTTTCTTTGTGCTGATTTTTTTTTTTAAATAGTGTAAATATTTCAGTGTTATCTTTGGCGAGCAAGCAGATGTTTTCACTGCCATGAAGGAATGTGCTTGGAGGACAATTATCTTCCCTGCTTCTCCTTAGGCCTTTAAGGGCTAGACAGACAATATAGTTGTATTTAGGTAGTGAAGAGGTAAGTAATTTCAACATTTCTGGAAAACATAAACAATAATACTTGAAGGCACATTTTACTCCACCCACCTGCAATGCTGGAAATAGAGGGAAATAGTACAAACATACCAGAACTCAAAAACCTTAAAGCTGCAGAATTAAAAGCTGTATCTTTGGCAAAGTAATGAAACAGTTTGTGAATTTGGGGGATTTGAAGAAGCTAGAGTGAGATTTTAGCATGTTTTCCTTCATGAATATGAGTCCTTGTTTTCCTGTGTAGCATGGATGTATTATCTGGGCACCAGAGAACTGACCACAAGGCTTTTCTTCTTCAGACCCTGGGGAGTGGCCGGAAGGGAAAGGTCAGTAGTTGATGAAACTTTACTTGCCAGTATGTGCAAACACATTGACTTAATTTTCTGGCAGTTCTGGCGAATTTCTGAAAACTACATGCACGTATTAACTACCTATCTTGCATGCTGTCTCATTGGATGCTTTTGCAGAGATATAAAGATAAAATATTTGGAAGTCTTTCTCCATATTGCACATAAGACACACCATTGCTTCAGAGGGAACTGCTATTCTGCTTCTGTCTTTCTGTACCCAGCTACAATAAATAAGAGTTTCACTTCTTTACCAGTCAATATTATACATTCCATGAGCATTAAATTCATTTGAAAGTTCTGCTCTTTTGTGGAAACACAAAGGATGATATTTATTATAGCATTTTAAATCTCCATTCAAACATGCTAATTTTAAGCCTTTCACAAATACTGTAGTCTGTATTGAAAATTGTTCAGGAAGAATTTGCTCTCTACTGCTTCTGCTATTCATAAAATGCATTTAAAAGGAAATAATCCTTAAGAATTTAAGCCCATTTAAAAAACCAAACTGATTTAAACATGATCTGAGGAAAAGTATATGGTTATTATATTCAATTTTCATGCATGCACAATTCCTTGCTCCATAAATCATACCAAATTTTATTTATTAGTTATAAAAATACTGTATACATGGACATTCTACTTTTTTAACACCATAGTTCCTGCTTTATTAAAGTAGTTGTCAGTACATGGTACAAACATTGCTGGAAAAGCTAATATTTTAAAATCAAGATGCTACACAAATGGCTATAATCAGCCAGTCAATAAATATGCATCTTACATTTCCTTGCTATTGCTGTAAGAAAGAGAAATAAAGGACACAGCCAACCACAATCAATAGCTAATTTCACTAAGAAGAATAGACAGTAGTCTGGTATTTGTATGTCTACGTGGTGTGCTCACTTTGGATGACTCACCACACTGGAAGTTATCATACAACAGTTGGCTGAATAGAATAAGCTAGTAAAAAGAGAAATGTGGGATAATTTAATTTATTGTGAAACTCAGAGTACATGATGAAAAGTGTAAATTTCACAACTTAAAGAAACCTAAAAACACAGCAAAATAATATGGGCTCTCAAGAAAAAGTTTCAAAAATGTCTGTGGTACAAAGGAAATTACAAGATAGGAATAAAAGAAGCTGTGGGCTGCCATCACTTTCTTCAGTAGGTTATGATGTAACAACTTTATCCAATTAATCATTTGTAGATTCAATTGATCAACAGTGCTAACAGTAGTACAAAGATAATTTCCTAAATACAACTATTATTTAAATATAATTCTTGGGATCTTTTATTTAGATCTTCAAAAAGCAACACTTTTATATTATGGTACTATAACTTCAAACTCTATAATGTCCTGCAGATCTTAGGAGAGCATTAAAGTAGATGTCCTCAATTTATTGAAACAAAATGTCTTATTTCACTAATGTACATTCTTGAATTATATATATTTACAAAGTAAAGATAGCTGTATTAAAGAGGCATAGAGCTGAAGAACAGAAATTCATCAGCATTCCAAACAGTGATCGATTTTCTCCCCAACTCAGTTACAATGAATATAAATTAGGAAAAACACAGAGAAGTAGGGCAGCAGGAGGTCTCAAATGCAGGTGAAATTAAAATAAATACTGTGGTTTAAAAAAGTCCATTTTCTCATTCTAGCTCTGAAATAGATTGGAAATACTGATAACAATTGCAGTTTTCAATCAAAAATCTGCTCAGAGCTTTTTTTGATTTTAAAATGTATTCTTTCAAGGCTAAAAACACATTGAAAAGTTGTACTCCAGCTAAAATTAGGCAAGCTGATTTGTTAATCTTGTGGTTGAGTCACAACATTATCCACTCTGATGTGGGCAATTTAAAAAAAAAAAAAAGTAAATGAAATAGATATTCCTGGCTGGAGGGCTATTCAGAAAGGCAAATCCACAAACAGAAACTGAGTTATGGACAAGTTCTAAAAGAAAAGAGCTGATGAAAATATTTCTAGGAAACTAAGATAAGATGAAAAGAGCCAGTTTCAGGGTTCTTGCCTGCCCCATGCACATTGTATCAAGAGCACATAAAGCAGCTTGATGTACTAAAGCTCAAGTCACAGGGATCAGCACATATTCAGATATCCTGCAGGCCACTTCTATACCTGGAAATAAAACATGCCTCAGAGTTCTGAAGGCGCTGGGATAATTCACAGAATGGCTGGCACCTACCCTAAAAACTGCCAAGACTGGGTAGCTGTGGTGGTGCATTTGCAACAGTAGCTGAAGGCAAACTGCCCACAGTGTACTGTCATGAGCTGCTCTGACTGACAGACCATGTGCAGGAGTTGTTGGGGGACTTAAATAATTACAACAGGCTGAATATTTTTTAAGGACTGTGCTGAGAATTGCCTAGCAAGGACAACACATTCTTATGCCCTGAAGCATTCCAAAGCACACTAGAACTGACTAGTAGGGATATATCCAGGCAGACTGACATAGACAGTGATACAGAGGCACAGGTGCTTGAAGTCTTTAAGACCTGAGCTGGAAGTTATGAGCTTCTAAAAGTGACTTAGCTCTAATTTAGAGCTGGCTGTCATTACACAAAATACTTAATGACAGTCAAGCTTAAATTTTCTCAGTTTGAGGGCAACTGAGCCCTGACACTGTCACTAATGGAGACTGTGTTATCTTTATCCTAGGAGATATCAAAAATCTCTCTGGATATGATGCTGGAGAAATTACTCTAGGTGACCCTACTGAAGCAGTGGGATGTACCTCTAAATGACCTCCAGATACCTCTCCCAGCCTCAGCCATTCTGCAGTTCTGTAGCATGTTCCCACTCCCCTGTCCCAGCAGTCTACCCTTCCTGAAGTTTCAGCTCAACTGCTTATGAGGTTTTGCTCTAAACTCAAACTAGATGAGGGAAACGATGGGTTAAAAACAATCCTGCAACACAAACAAGCAAGGGGTGGAGATGCAGAAGTACCATAAAGTTCAGTTATTGCCAAAGCTTCTGCATGATGAAACTATGCCTTTCCTGAGATTTCAAGTCCATTTCATGCAAGAGAAAGGTACTATAATGCTTTCTTCCTTGTACTCTCACCTGGCCTAGTTTGAACCAGAATTGGAGCTCTTGTACTTGTCCAACCATGAGCAGCCACTGACAGGTGCTTCAGGAAGCTGTGTGGTCTGAACAATTTTGTTGCTGCCTCATTTGAAGCACAATGCCTCCCTGTAGCAATGCAGATATCTGAAACAGATGATGAGACATTAAAAGTAAATGCAAACTAATTTCATGAAACCGCCCGTGTTGCAGTGGGGTTCTGCAGAGTTCCACGAGGCTTTTCCTTTGTTCTCCTGCTCTGTATGTTATTGGCTCTTTTGAACTATGCATCCTGCCTTATCAGAAGTCTATTGGTGTGTACCCCTGCCTTTCTTCCCCTCAGACCTTCCTAGATTGGCTCATTCTCTCCCCTCTTCCCCTCCCTTATAAGCCCATGCCAGTGTCAGTCTGGTGTCACTGTTTTTGAGCTCCCAGCCCTTTCACCCTTCCCCCGCGCTCCTCCCCCCCTTCGCCTTCCCTGCAAGCCCCCCAAGGACCCAAATAAACCTCCCTGGGAGAACAGAAACAGTGTCAAGTATGTTCTTTCGTCTCACCATGGTTCCTGCCGAGTTTCTGTCACCTGAGCTCCATGCCGCTCCCCGGACTTGGACCTGGACCGGCGTGGCCTGCCTGCTCAGCGCGACCCATGCAGCCGTTCGCCTTTGCAGCACTGGGGGCTTCAGCTGCTTTTAGGGGACAACACTTCATGCCTGTTTGAGAAGGAGGACAGATACTGATGGCCAGATAGAAATGCTGAATAATACTTGTCTTTCAAGTTTGGAATCAGAGTCCAGAATTTGGCCTCCTCTGCATACACTGAGCAGGATTCAGTGTTTTAAAAGACCGCAAGAAGTGCCTAATTTTGTGCAGACATGAAGGAAAGGGAAAAGAAAACATAAAGGAAACATGAAGGAAAAGAGAACAGGATTCTTGGTATTCAGCAGCTGAAGGAAATATAATCTGTTCCTTTTCATCTTCCAGGAATGTCTGACTATACCCAGGACCATTTCCTTTTGGCAAACCCAGCTTGCATTCATATTTTGGAGTTTTGTATATAGGCCAAATCAATAGTTAATTTTCCTATCTGTGCAAATACAGATGTCTAGACAGCAACTCAGTTCTAGCTAGGGAATTGCAACAGAAAACAAAGGGGAGAAAGAAACTAATGGCTTTATGTTTTCTCTAATTCTCTACTTGATAAATAACCTTTCTCTCTGAGAGGATAATTGTAATCTTATAAGCATCTCGTGCTTCACATGACAATTTGAAGGCAAGAAATGAAGAAAAATTAACAAGAAGACAAATGTTTCTGTCATAAGAATATGTGTAAAGGAAAAATATAATGACATAAGCTTATGAATTACTAAATTTATTCTTATTTTAATGCTAGCTTAAAGTGAAATTTGGGTGAAAAATGTATGAAGAAAGGAATAGCTTTGCAATTCCATTTGTGTAAGAAAATATTCATGAATAATATTTATTATTTTTTCAAGTGTAAATGGTTGCCTGCATGAATTGAAATAATGCTATTGAAGTCAATAGATAATTTTTCTACATAGTGAAGACATAGATAGGCGAATAATGGTCAAAGAAATATTTCAGAAAATATATCAGAAAAAAGTGGTTTTTATTCCACAGATCTCCATTAACATTTTTTATTGTTCTAGTTTCTAATTCATTAATACACATTTCCTCATTTGTTTTACTTCTCTGCCTTTGTCAGCTTCACCAAGCAATTTTTGTTCATGATTCAGTTTTATGAAGTAACCTTGAATTGACAGTCATTTCCTATGGACTGAAAATGTACTTGCAGATTCATTGAATTACATTACATTCTCTCAACAGCTCAAGTGTTTTTGACAAACTAAATAAGGCACACTAAGTGTATGGATTTTTATCCTTTTTGTCATAACTGCTTTTCCATGTAATTTCACAAAATATCTCTAAAGTTATGTATCTATTTTCTAATTTTAAATGTTATGAAATGATAAATAAAATCCTTATGTGTATAAAGGCAGCTTCAGACATGTGCCAATGAGCAGATTCTCACAGTCTCAAACTAAATCCTAAATCACATGTGTATCAACTGACAAATCAAGTGCTATTAGATGCTTTTAGAATCAAAGTTCAAGGTACTACAACATGGATAGACATGCTCTGGGACCTGCTTTTGCATCTTTAGATGAGATTCAAAACAGACTATCTAATTAAGATGCAGAATGTGGCACCTATAAATTCTACCATCCTTGTGTAGGGCTTATTCAGTTGCATATTTGTTTATTTCTATGTATATGCGTATACATTGTCTACGAATATTTTGTGGGGGTGAGTCATAAAAGTACATGCAGAAGTTGATTGCTAGGGAGGATGTGTGTGCACCCACACAAGCCACTCAGAGGGAAATTGAGTACCAATTCTCACTGCACAGGTCTGAACCAGATTCTACCCCCTCCACACTTTTGTGCCAGTGCTCCTGACAGTCACACAACCCTGACTCAATACTCCTACTTCTCATTCAACCCTCGTAAGGGGCAAAGAAGATGGTCAATAGCTGTTCTTCTCCCTTCCTCATCATGCTCACGTGCAGAATCTGACAAAATTAAATAATTGCATAAAATGCAAAGGACATGTTCATATTTATAATTGTCGTCCATACATGTGCAGCAGGCTTCAAAACTAAACCAAAGGGTGAAAAAAAAGAGTATTTTTAGAAATGTGAAAAGCACTAAAACTGAATGCTTATTTGAATACTGAACAGCAAAGCTTTATTTTATCAGAGGTTCAAGCTGAAAACTCTTTCACAACTGGAGAAAATGCAGGCAGACATGCCAAACAATAAGAACAAACTTCACATTCTTTTCTGGTGGTAAGTCATATTTTGAGCCCCAGCATTTAGACACAGAGTAATACAGGTGTCTATGTCTATATAGAGTCTTCCAGGAAAAGCTGTATCTGTAAAAAACTTTCAAGTCAGTCCCATTTTGAGGAAGATTTTGGCTAGATGACCTTCAGAAACCCCTTCCATCTTAAATTATTACATGACTCAGAGTCATACACTGTCACTAAGTTCAGCGGACACTAGGTTGGACTGGGTTTTTTTTGCAAATTATGACATTTCTTTTATTTTTGAGTGTTAGGTCCATTAGCAAAATGATTATGGGAAAAGTAATTTCAGAAAAATCTCATTATGAGTTGGTTCTAGTTTTAAATTCAAAAGAAGGAAATAAACTTAGAAGAATAATTCTTTGCGAAAAAATGTATTTGTTAAAAACAATTTTTTCAAAAAATTGCTTTGATAGATACCATTCACCAAAATCTTTAAAAAATCTTTCCTTTTCCATTTTTCATTAAAAAATCAGACAATAATATTGATAATTTTTTCTTTAAAACAAATGTTATATTAAAAGTCAGCTTTCCTTAAACATATATTTCAATTACATATTTAATCTTCAATATGTATCACTGCCTTTTTCAGTATGGCTAAAACAGTTAACCAGAGAGCATAACTGTTTCCAGAGGCTACGCTATTGGATATTAATCAGTTTTGTCATTTCACAGGAAAGCAATTTTGCTCCAGATACAACATTCTATAACAGCATAAGCTGGTTATCTTGTGAAGCTGATTAAATGGCAAAGAATACCAGTGATCCAGATTGAAATAAGATAATATGATTACATACCATTAGAGCTATATAACATAGTGTTCTCATGTGTGATGGTGTCAAAACAAGTTAACTTTCCTCATGGATTTTTTCAGTCACAGAAAATAGTTTTGCACAGTAAGTATCACAATTTCTTGTCTTAGTTTTATATTATAGAATGTTATTAATAACATATTATATATGTTACTAGACTAATTAAGAAAAAGTAATAACTTAGACAAACTTTCTAGAGGACAGATTTTCATTATGGAGTTAAGGAAACCAATTCAAGAAGAACAAGTGACAGTGGCAAGCTGCTGACTGAGATCTTCTAATGTGACTAAGAAACAAACTGATATCAAACTATTCTTAAAGTGCAACTGAACTGGTTCCTTCCTAGTGTTTTTGTCTAAATTTACAGGGACAGGAAATCATGCTTCAAAAGCTGGAGTTGTCTATTATTCTTTGTGACTTCCTACAAGAGAATTAGATAGGATCACTTGCTATAATAAAATGCTAGGAATAAAAGGCAAATAATGATTTCATGACAGCAGTTGATAGGTTTGCTGAATGCTGCAGATATGTAGACTTCAAAAGAGAACTAATATGAGAAAAAATAGTCACATGTATAAAAGGAGCCCACATATAAAAGGAGCCCACTTCTGGGAAGAGACACTGTCACTCAGATTCAAGAGCAGGCAATGCTACTTACCATTCCCAAAGCAGAAGTCCTATATCAGGTGGCCTCAATACATGGAAGATGAGCCAAACAGAGCTGAAATAGCAACATGAGCATTTCATAGTACAAAAATAGTGCTCAAGTAAGGACAGGGAGAACAATATCTCTTCACAAGAGAGAAGAGTAGAGCTGTAGAGCAAGGAGCAACAAGCAACAGCAGGAAACCATGAACGGCACAGAGCACAACTGATGGAACTATCATGGTAATAAGTACTTTCCTAAAAACATAGAGGCTGCCCAGAGAACCTGGAGATAACATTCCTGTCATCAGTGTACATTGCATGAAGATTTTACTACCCAAGAGACAAAATATGCTGGAAAAACATACAACAGTATTCATTGTTGAGCAGACTAGACTACACCTGCATTTAAAACTAACATGGGGCAACCACTGAAGTATTACCAGGAAAAAAAAAATAAAAGAAAAAAAACACAAATAAATTCAAGACAATATTTACGCAAAGCAAGACAGCTGTGAAGGTCAAGTAAAATACTATATGGGCTCATAGAAACTTTACTGGGCATTTGTATTTAATTCCAAATGTAAATAGATTTTTTTTCAAGATAATGTCATTAAGAAACAAGGATTGATGGTATATCATTAGGTCCTAGACATATTGAAGAAGCCTGGTTCACCTTCATGGTAAAATATGACTTGGCAGAGGCTGTTTAAACTATCCACATGAGGATTAGCACTGCTTAGGTTAAGTACGAAAAAGACTTAATCAGCAACTCAAGGTGCACTCTGATATCTGCATCTGGGAAGTTAAAAAATTCAAAAAGGTTGATAATATGAAATTGGATATCACTTAGTGGAGTGGGGGTAGATTTAATAGGTGCTGTGAAAAACAACAGTCTTCACCCTCTCTTGCCAAATTCATGTCTCCTGGGATGAGGGCTGACATGTGGTTGCACAGCTCCTGCATCCACACGCAGGATGCACTGTGCCATCAAAACACAACATTTATGGCAACAGCAAAAGCTTTCCCACTTTATATGTACAGAAAAATGCTTGTACACGCACAAAAACACATGCTTCCTAACAGCTAATTAAACAGTAATTCTGGTATCAGATATTAAAATATTCTCAAGACAAAAACTGACAGCAGGCTTTGGAATACTCTCCCTTGTAACAACCCTAACCAAGTTTGGAAGATACTGCTCCAATGAAGAAATATTTTCAAAAGGTAAATAGGTCTCATAATTACATTATTGACTTTCTTCCTAAGGCAGTCTAAAGTGTGGAGACTGTAATGGATTCTTGAGTGCAACATTTTAATTTTTCCAAAGACTATACTTACCATATGAGTAGGCAAGGAGTAAGTAACTAAGGAAGTTGGTATGTATTCAAAATTATAGGGAGAGCCACCAGAAGTATAATAATATTTGTTTAATTTTAGTGTTAATACATTTTTGATATTCAAATATCCATTAAAAAGCCATTAATTTAGGAAAACATTACCTACATAATGCTTATATAATAAAACCATTAAGTAATCCTCAAATGGCTGTAACATAGGGGTGCTGAGGAATTCACAAGAAAATAAATGGGAGAAGTATTATCCCTGCCTGTATTGACAGTGTTGAATGTACTCTCCATCTACATTAACAGCAGATACATCTCTTAATGTTTTTAGAGCAATGCTCACACACAGAAGCTATGAGTAAGCTAAGAACCTCTTTCCCTGACATTCAGGGTATTTCACAGGTGATCACTCTACTCTTACAGCATTAATAAGGACTGAAGAGAGCTGCCATGCAAGATCCACATCGCAATGACATAACATTGAAAACACATCTAAGCCAGCCATTTCTCAGATATCCTCTGCAGCATTGCACTCTCGTCCCTCTATCCAATAGCTGACTTATCCCATAGTTCTTTTTCAGCTGAGAACCATTCAAATTCCTCACTGACATGATAAATCTGAGCTGAGATTTCTATCCACCCAAGAGAAAGTAGTATAGAGATGTATGCCTTCCTGGTCATGTGGAAAATGCTTCTTCTTGGATGAATTCTTAAAACAGACATAAAACAGATTGATTTTAGGTTTTAGAGCTTAGACAGATGAAGCAAATATTCCTGTCTCAGATGAAAGGTTTGTTAAGGAATCTGGGAGGCAGACCCAAAGAGACTCATAGTTAAATTACTCTCTTGGAAAAGATGCATTCAAATGCTCTTAAAGTGAGCAGAAGGGTGAAAAAGAGCTGGACTCAAATCATCTGCATCCACAGTGAGTGCTCTAACCAGCCCTTTTTGGCGATGCTGTATGCAGAACATACTCTGCTCAGCATGCAGTAAATAATTGTTGAGTCAGACTGTGCAGAAAAGCTTAAAGAGGTCCCTAGATTATCACTCCTGGTGGGTACCAGTATAAGAGAAACATCGATCTACTCCCCACTATCAAAAATTGATTGCTTTTAGAAATTTTACTGCAGAAATAGAACACTTTCAGTACCTCAGGAAACATTATGGCAATATTAACTTATAGGGTGGTTATGTGCTCGGGATCCAAATTTGAGACTAGTCTGGCAGAGAACTTAGAAGAGCCCTGACTTGGCATAGTAACTGGATTTTTCTACTTAAATAAGTAAGCAAGCAAATAAATAAATAAATAAAATACCACAAGCCCTAAGGTGTCACAATTTCATCCATAACTGGTAGGTGACCTTCTGCTACAGATGTAAATGGCCCATCTGGAACAGCTGCAATTTTCTTTAAAAAACGGAGCACATCTCAGTCAGGGTTAACAGACATTGTATGAAGAACTTCAATTAAATAGTTTCTAATGGAAGTTGAAAGAACAGTGGGATTTAAGCTCCATACTGACTTAATGAAAGTTAACAATGTCAGTATTATCCAGCTAATAATGAAACTGCCAGCAACTTAGATGTATTCAGCTAAAGAAAAACAATAACAACAAAACAAAGCAAAAAGAAAAACAGCACTAATAATTCCATACATGTTTGCATCAAAGGAAGGAAATTTCTGACAGACCTGTGGTTACATGGGCTGGATTGCAGTTACCTATACGCAGTCAATTGCATGATAGTGGAAGGACAGCACATTTTATTTCTGCACCATGTCCTAAAAGCAATTGTTTCAGAAAAATAGAATTGAGCAACTTGTTTAGTAGTCTGCCCTGAGCAGGGAAATTCAGGTTCTGGTACGGAATGTGAAATAGTTGAAATGAAAAACAACTACTATACAGCATAACCTGACAATGCTTTTTCATTTGTTCACTTTCTGGATTGAAATACATTTGCTGAGGCTAATAATTTCTACTGATACATAATTTTCCCTGTTTATAGTAACTGCGGATATTTAGGCCATATAGAAAGGCAAACTGATATTTGCAAAACATAGTAATTTTTATTGATTTGATTTCTCACACTGTTTTTCAGTGTACTGTTCAAGGCTCACCACTTTTGCACAGAACTTTGATGATAATTATTGCATTAACTGAAGAGCTGCACTTTTACCATAGTTGCAGGGACAGTGAGCGACAAAGCCTTTAAGAAGACTTATAAACTTGTTTGAGTTGTGCATATAGGATCATCTTGATTTTCCAGAAAAAAAAAAAGTGTATCAAGAGACAATGTAGAACTTATTTATCAGAGTCATTAATTTAATAAAACTAGCTCAACATGCAAAGCAGTTTAGTGCAAGAGACACCAAACTTGTGGAACAATTCTTAAACCCACAGGACATAGTTTGTGCAAGTAGCAATTTTAAGGAAAAATAATCACTTTCCCAATTAAACTGAATGCCAACACAACTATGAAAGACACCAGATCTAAAATCAGCTTCTAAAAGGGTCACAGACAAAAGTTCATATATACAATCATACTCTTGAATTATTAGCATAGTCCCTAAAAGGCTATGCCAACCAGGACTGTCTTACACAATGCCCAAGCAGCATTCATGGAAAAGTCTAGGCAAGGGACAATTCCCAACAGGTTGGATGCATGAAGCCTCTGAGAGCAAGGAGAAAACTATGTGCAACTTGCCACCACAGAATGGTTCTTGAACAATTTAACTTACTTGCTAATACAGCTGCTACTAGGAAACATTGTGTTGGGAAAATCACTAGTTTTATCAGAAAACGCTCCAGAGAAACTCTTCAAAACTGAAATATGCACAGGAAGGCCACCAGTTTTCTGTGGAAAGCCTTGAGTCAGACACTCATAGAAATGAGTGAAGTTATACTGATTTTGAATGAAGTCAGGAGTATTATGATGATTTCCACATGAAAGGGATATGGCCCTCTGCTTCACAGTACAAAACCATCATCATATAAGTTGTCAGTTTAAACAGTTATGAGAGATTTTATGTTTCTGGAAAAATATCTTCTGAACTATGGTTGGTTCATTGGTCTGTGTCCCTAGATAAAAAAGGGATTAGAGTTTTAAACACAGCAAGAAGTGTAGATATGTTAAAATTGTAAAGCACTTCATCCAGTTGTTCCCATAGAGGATCACCAAATGGAATAAATCAGATGCTATTAAAATCTTGGGGAAACTGGTTCAGAACTTTACTGACAGAATCATGATGTCTGCTTCTTCCACAGAGTAATATAATAAGAAACAAAAGCTATGATATAGGCCAAAACTTTGAAGACATGAACACAATTTTAAATTGGTAGAAAGGAAAAATATTTAGAATTAATTACATTCCTCTGTATTTTTAGACATCTGTGATATAAAATTAGAGTTTTAAACTCTTTTTGGCTGCTAATGACAGGAGAGGTAAAATGACAAGCCCTTTCATGGGGTTTCAGATCCAGTGTCCAATCATTAGTTTCCAGGAAATACATGACTTCAGAATTACTTTATTGCCTAGCTAATATCATAAAACTGTCTGAAATTATAAACATTTTAGAAAAATTATGCATTCTGAACTTTTTATGCATTGTCTGTTTCTGCTCTATAACTGTTACACAGCGTATAGCTGCTCCTTTCTTATTGTTTCCTTTTTTTCCTTTTCCAAAATGAGAGTTGCCTCATCTGTAAACTTTCAGTTGCAGTCTGTTGTTTTTTTATGTAAACCTGCATCATTCCAAGTGCAGAGTGACACATCTGTCAAAATTACTTCGAAAGGAAAAATAACTTCCAAACTGACCCTCAGGACAAGGGAATCTAGGCTAAGAAGGAGGAGTGTTTTTTCATGCATTGGTAATAATCAAATTCTCTGTGGAGCTCTGCATAATAAAGTGTAATAGAAGAATGCATGAATGTTGAAAAGAAAATAAGTGAAGCTCAGTAGTTTTGTGCTGAAGAGTAGCTCATTTCACATGGACTTCATGTGGGATCTCTTTGAGAGGAGGTGGGACTCCAACAGCTTTGCTCTCATGACTTAACAAGACTTTCTGTTTGAGCATTGCATTTTGGGTAACTCATTTGGCCAGGATGACTGGAGAGTGATTTCAGAAGTTTCTGGTAATGGTGCTCAGGGAAAAGGAGGATTTGGAAGAGCACCTAATTGAACAGTTGATTTTGCAATTAACAACTGCAGCAGACTTGTGTTGTCAGAGCATTCAGATTCAAATTTCTGACTTGAATCAGAAGTGAGGCTCAGACTCTTCCTCATGCAAAGAATGACTTGCCCATGTGTGTATAACATGGGCAGAACAAGGAAGGAGGATGAATCTTGCAAATATGTAAAAATTTCCTTTACAAGTTGCTGCAAGAGCATAATTTTATTTTATGGCTTCATTTCCTAAAAAATTGTAACTACATTTTGTGGGTAGAAAACTTATTTCATCAGACCTATTTGGGAAAGAGAATGCTGACATTTGCTCACATTTTCTAAGCACAGATAACAGAGCTACATCTCTGAGAAGCTGCTCCATTTGCAGGAGCTTCTACAGATCTGCTTGCTTCACAACATGCAGTGCTGGTTTCTCTGTTTCATCAAAGATTCATTCCCACACTTTCTAGAATAGTTAGTCAGATCATGGTGGAACTTGCATTTGCTGACTATCCATAACCCCTTCCATTGTTAGTCAAGGGACCTTGCTCAACTATACTAAAGCACGACCAAAAAAAATCCTGCAAAGTCACACAATTACCAACAGTGATATATTCAAACTTATATTAAGCCACTTCTAGTCTCAGTTATTGATCTCAGTTTGAATCCTGTAAGGTCAGTTTAGCCTGCACTATCCAGGAAGAAAATTGGTCCACAAATATTTTTTAAAAAAAAATAAGGAAACAGACATATTCTCTTCCAGATTATGCAACTGTAGTCTTTGGATTATTTCAGGACTTTTACCTAAACCTTCAGGTATTATTTAATCCATAGGTACTGAACAAGTCTTTTGTAACCTTCCAATCATGGCACATATTTCCAGTGAACCATTTTGGGAATTTATTTCCCAGAAAGGATTCAGAAACACCTCAGGAAAGAATTGACTATCTGGGAACTAACTGAGACAACTAAGCCCATTTAGGCCCTTCACTTATGAAGAATATTAAACTCACAAAGAAGAGAAAAAAAGAGGATTTTGCTGGCCAAAAAGTCAGTCCCAGAGAAGAGCTCTGGGAATACAGAAGCAACCTCAAATACCTCCATTTTTATTTTATTTTTTTGGTCACAATAAAATGAAGACATAGGGCTAAAGACATTTACATGTGCCAAGATGGATAAATTCAAAACCTTTGCTATAAATCCCTAACTGCAAAATGAGTTCAAGCCCAAGCCTTCAGTGAATTTTCTTTTTGTTCTGCTCCTGGCTAGTTTAAAGTGACAAAAATTTAAAAAAAAAAATTGGAAAAATAATAATAATAAAAAAACAGTCAGCAAAATCCAGATACAGAGAAATAGGATAATAGCTGAAGAATGAATACAAAAAAAGCTTTAAAAAGGATTTTTAAAAAGTATAGCGGTGCTTGGCTATGCAGTGGTATTTTTTCCTATGAGTTTAATAATGTATTTGCCATGGGCCAAGTTTAAACCTGCTTTGCACCTTGTGTAATGAAGAGCATTTAGGTTGAATTCCAAATCAGCTGTGGGATGATCATATGAGCCAATAGGAAGGACTTAAGGGGATCAGTATGATGGCTACATTTGGGTGTGAACTGATTTTTAGTAGCTTACATATCTATGGCATCCTATTTAAATTGGTTGTTCTCCATATTGATTCCCTGAGGAAGTTTCAGGCAGTGAGAAATTTCTGCTTCTCTACCATTTTCCATCTGCTGGCCTCCTGAAGCAAGGCATCTGATCAGGCTCGTACAGACTGCACCAAGGGAACAGAATCACTTACACGTGATGTAACTTGTGCTTCCATCTGCTTTGCAACGGAAGTGGAAGATGTCAGAACGTGGAAGGAAGAGTTGGAACCGTTTCCCTCGCCTTCTGAATTCCTCAGGAAGCATTTGGAGCCAAGACCCTCAGACAGATGACTGTTTCTCTCAGGGCTAATATCAGTGGTGCAATACATGGTTTTGCACAGAACAACTATTGACCAGCTGAATTTAGATGATCTTTCAGGTAGATCATCCCATTTTTACTTCCCTAGTCAAATCAAACCATTATTATATTTAACCACAAGCATGTTGCAGGCTTTCAAAACCTATCTCAAAAATGTAAATTGCAAATTTATATTTACATTAAACTGATTTATAAAATTACATTAAATATTTATGTTACTATTTAAATTTATAGAGAAGAGAAATAATCATTGGAAGCTAATTGCAATTATTGCAATTCTAGACTAAGATTTTATGTTACTAGAAACATGAAAGGAATTCCCAAAATAAAATGTTCTTTTTCTTTAGGAATTACTTAATAAAGTCTCACACACAAAAACATCCAGTCAAAACATCTTACATAACTGCATACATTTACACAGTGGATGCATTTCTAACTACACCAAGTTACTGACATTTTCACTACATTTTCAGCCAACAGTTCTTGTCAATAAAGTGAGGTTTTCCCAAGTTACACTGAAAAACTTCAATACAAAATTAATTTATCCACATATATGTGTTTAGGTGTCTGCATAATCAAACAGCTTTTCTCCAAAATATTTCATACATCTACTTTATTCTCTGTTCTCTGTCCTTCTAATCACTAACAAGCAGTGTAAATAATGTTCTCAATAATAGAATATTACTGAGTCTACATAGTTCCTCAGATCTCTTAATGAGCATTTAGAAAAACACCTGGTTTACTTATAAAAATAGTTATATAGAGAGGTAGCTGTTCAGGGGTATATCTGTACAGATACAGATACACAAGCAGACACTCTGCAAACTGATTTGGGACTCAGAAGACACTGACTCAAATTTAACTTCTGACCCTACTTTACTGTCATATTTTCATAAGATCATATTCCTTTCTTGTTTCATTTCCCATTAATTTCCATTATTTGGAAGTCAGAGATAATGATCTCTATTGTTAAGCAGATATATAATAAAAAAGTAAGTACTTTTTGCCCAGACAATTTTCTTCAATTTTTTACTATGAATGATCTGAGAAAACTCATGAGTCAAGACACTAGGAAGTTTAATTTATCCTGAAAATACCTGGGTTACCTTGCATAACTCCTCCTAATTCAGTAAAAATACTCACGTACATAAGGCTCAGCATTATATCAGCCAGTAAAATCTCTGCATTGGCTGACATAGTTAACTTACACCTTTCTTTTCAGCCCTTTGATGTCTATGAAAAGTCACATTGCTGAGTTGTATCAAATTCCTGTAAGGAGGCAGCTAAAAGGGCTTAAAGTTTATCTTTAGACCACTGTACCAGGTACGTTCCAAATGTAAAGGTTTCGCTGTTGAAGGATGCATCTAAGTAAATCCTTTCATGTCAGAGAAGATGCAGGGCCATTCTTTCCCACCTTTATCTCATTGATGTGTCTTTTCAATTCAAGAACAGAACAAGATCTTATAAACGTAGAATTGTGAAATTATATATCCTTTGCCAGAAGATGTTACCTCATCTTGCCCAGTTCGGACTTCAGCCCTCTCACCAATTTCTATAAGAAAAGGCTTTGAGGACAGGAACGATATTTTATGCTTCATATGCAAGACAGAAAACTGGGGCAGCAATGACTGTGCCATAGAGCTGAGGGAGTCATTCAGAGTTAATAATTCATTTGCTGAATATAGCTTCCTTTCTTCCTTTTCAAACAGTTGTAAAAAAGAATCTTCCTTTCATCTGCACAACAGACAATGGTGCACTTGAGTGGGTCACTCAGGGTGAACAGGAGGCCACGACACACCTTGCACTGATGTAGCCTGCCTCCCTGCTGAAGCCCTTTGAGCACAAATCTTTACATGATGACCTACCCTTTGGTGTATGACTCTCGTATTTGCTGATTTGTGACCAACCCAGGCTGACATGTGGGCTATAGAGCACTGGAGGAACCTGGGGTTCTGTGCTGCACCTACCAGAGACCCACAGGCCTGTGGTCACAAGGCAAGAATCAACAGTGTGAGACTCATACATACTAAAAGCTACAGCTCTGAACAGACAACTGAGATGATTTTAAAGATTCATAATATAGTAACAGCCTTTATTTATTTATTTGTTAATGTTAGCCAAAGTCTCTCTGCAAATATACTTGGTAATAGTGAAGTAAGCAATTTGCTACAAGTATGGAATAAAAGTGAAGACTATTTTGATTTCGATCTCTTATTACTTATCTGTAGCAACAAACAGAAATAGGGCTTTTGTTCTACGCCCTTTATCATCTATGTGAATACTAATCTTGCCACAAAAATCTGGCTTCATAAACTTCCGATTCTACAATTATTTCTGCCCAGGTTTGGTCATAATATAAGGCAAGTTTGACTATGCATTAAGTTACAAATATACAGAATTCTTATAGGAAGATGATGTAGTTGATGTTGATGATGTGTGACTATAGTTGCAAAGAACTGTGGAAGATTTTAGGCAAATCACTGCAGTTAGCATGTAAGCAGCAGTGACGTTTTCTTCTTTGTTCTCTACAGAACAGACCAGAGATTAGAACTAATAGCTTATTGTTCATTTTCAATAACTGCATATTAGAACTCCGACTATGACTTTCTTTTGTACATCCACTATTCAGTAACAAGGCATATTTTAAGCACCCGCTCAGTAAATTAGTTTTCTAGAATATTCTTGGAAAATGACCACAAAATGAGTTAGACTATTACCAAGGAAAATTCAATGTTTCATTTAAATAAATATTTGCAGATTTCACCCCTTATTATCTGCTTAGCTATAATCATCCATAAAAAGAAAACTTACAAGTATTCCTTTTTTTGTGCATCAAAACAGAAAATTCAGTTAATATTTTTTTAAGGACTGAAAGTCTTCCTGGAAAATGAACTGGAGGAAGAGAAACACAAACGCCTGACTTTTCTGAAACTCTTCCATGTATACAAATATAAATGTGTATTCAAACCAGAGATATACATAAAGAAAAAATATATATATGGAGACTATGTATAAAAATGTACACCAACTGAAGCAATAATAGAATTTCCTTAAAAGACCTATATAAACTGCACCAAACGATAAGTTTGGAAATTATTTTAGAGACAGAGTCATAGAATGGCTGCAGTGAAGACAAAACTATTGTTCGAGTCAAGACAAGTATTACTCTTGAAAACTGGAGTGGCTTCTGCTCCTTCTTCCTTTTCAGCTCACAAGCTTCCTGGCAGCTTGTGAAGGTCTGTTCACACCACCAGCAGCAGCCTTCACCAGAGAAATGAGCTACTAATCTATGTGGACTGCCTGCCTGAAAACACAGAAAGTGTGTCTGTTGCCCAAAAGACTATCTTGCCAGGATCTACAGGAATCATCTGCAGGTGCATACATCAGGGACCAGCAGAAAGCCCCTGGGCTGCTTTACTGTTGTTATTCTATTCTGAATGCCGCAGATCACCAAATAGCCATGGGATCTAAAAGCTAAGTATAAAATAAATCATGGCCACATCATACCAACTTTGGCCAAAAGACTGGAGGTAACTGTGCTATATCATCTTTACAATATTTTTTATCTCTTGCTGTAATAAATTAGAAATTTTTTTTAATTTCTTGTTGCAACAAATTTAGCCTACCTTTGGTTCACTAACATTTGAAGTACAATTATTTTAGATTTTGATGACATTTTAAATTCTACTAATTACCAACTATTTCTATTTGACAAATGTTGTCTTTTATTTTCAATGAAGCTTAAAATAAAAAATCTTTTTTTTATTTCTGTCATTGTTTTTGCACCATTGATGGTTTCATTCATGTCAGCACAACTCGTAAATGAGTTTTAGATGAGTTGAGCTGCTTTTGCTGACTAAATTTGCAGCAGCAAAGCATAAAGCATTTTAGGTTCCACAAAAGCAGTCTTTTTATTATTTCTTATTGAGAGACTGGTGGTTTAAAAATAAAATAGATACACAGATTTCAGTATGTTCCTTTTTTTTTTTGTAATCTTCACACAATGAGGAATTTCTCTGCACTAGAAAATTATCAGACTCTGTATAGATTTTAAAAAACGTACATTTTTTTTGCCATTTGGCACCTGCAAATCACACACACTAGCATAGACCTAAAGTGTACAGCTGTTACAGAAACACAAGATTGTCTCTATAATAAAGAAATACAATACCCCAGCAAGCAATGTATATGCATATAGAATTCATATATATGCATATGTGTATACACATAGGTGTAACTATATTCATTCACATGAAATTGTTATTTTGCAATAGGTGTCAATGAGTTCTGTGGCATATGCCAGTTCTCTTGGTGAAATTAAATGCCCGTGACACTTTGTCTTCTCGTCTGTTGCATGTTGCCTAGTTTTCAGTTTGGCACTGTCTAGGTATGCCATCACAGATGCAATGTCAGTATGTGTGACACATTTTTCACCTGCCATAAAATCCTGAACTCCCTCCATCATTTTGTATAAACGATTTGTTATTCATTTAGTTCTCATATGGGGAATTCCAAAATAACTCAGTAAAATGTTTACTATTATCAGTACTGGATCTAAAAGCAATGAGAAAGAAATCCGGTTTTGGAAGCTTCTACATGCCATAATTTCCAGATTTGTAACCTACAGCACAGGATGAGGGATTAAAATTATGTATGTGGTTCTGCATTTGCGTCTCTGATGTTACTTTTTTGTATTGACATCTGGAACAAAACAGATTAGTTGTATAATTTAATCCTGTCAAAGCCAGTTGTAGTTTCCCTTTTCTACACTGCGTTAAATGCACGGAAGCTTCATGCAATATCATACAACTGTCTAACAGTGATTACATGACATGGAAGGGATGGTGACTTAGGACAAATAATATAAACAGCTTTGCAGCACATCAGTTGATTTTTCAGTTTGAGGCCATGATTCACTTTTCAGTATACAGCCTTTTGTATTTGAAATTGTTAATATTTTCACACATCAAATATCTAAAGATTCATTAGGCAATAAATCAGTAGCTCATGCACAGTACATAGTCCTAAATATTAGGATTTCTCATTGTCACTAGCAAAAAAAGCTGTTCTTTACAGCTTACATTTGTAAACCTATTGAGTTATGGTTTTGGGTTTTTTTGTTTATTTCTATTTTCCTGAACAATAAAAAAGGTCACCTTTCAATCTTTCTCTAAATACAGTCCGATGATAAATGGAGGAAGTAGTGTGGACAAGAGTGTGTAATTTTTGTAACTTAGTCCTAAATTGTATTCAAGATTTCACATATTTAACCTACTTTGAACACTGTGGGATATGTAAGTAAGCATATAAGATTACAAATTAATCTTACTTACACAGTAGGAGGAAGATTTTATGTCAAGAAGTAAGAGTTACGGAAGTATAATCAGAACCCTTATTGGCTTATTACATATATTAGTCCCACTGTAAAACATGAAACACTCAGCCAGCACAAAAATAGAGGTAAATGGTGTCCAAGACACAAATAAGTTTTCACACAACCATTCTGAAACTGATGCAGATGTTCTGGATAGCTCTTCAGGATTAAAATACCTATTAATGAGTGTAACATTAACCATGTATGCAATTACTAAAAAATTCTCACTTTCACAATTAAAGACTTAACTGAACAGCATAGCACAAAGCTGTAAGAGAAGCATGAACATTTTGCTTCAAATAACAATGGATTTTCCAAGTGGCCACCATATCCTGAAGGTTCCTTCCCTAAGAAAACATTCACTCTGGATAAGTCCTTGTTTATGGACAGGTCCTTGCACAAAGAATCATATATTTTAAAACTGGGCCTTGGTCCTTCAGTAACATTTCCGCACTAATATCCCTGTGCTCACACCAGGCCCTGCTAAAGCTTCTGGTACTTACAAGGACAGAAAACTTTGTATTAGTTGCTACTAACAACCAGAACCAAATGGAGGATACAATTTTAAATTCCACTTTAGTGAAACCTCTATCAATGACTAAATTAAATAATAAGTTTTGAAAAGACTACAGAAAGCAGGAAAACAGTGTTTTATGACTTTTTTCTCTGAAAAAAGTCTTTGGGTTGATATAACTTTTAGCAGTTTTGTATGAAATGGGAAATCAGAAAATCTGATTTTTTAACATTTCTTTTTCATTGTTTTGAAACTACTTTTTGCATTAGTAAATGCCAAAAATGGGGAAAACTTTAAAAATAATGTAAAAAATCCAAATGAAATCTTTCTAATAAAAATTTATGAATATGTTAATTTGTTTTCATTCTTTTCTTTCAGTGGTGCAATCAATGAACTTTAGCCCTGGGTCAATATACAACTGCGTTTTGGGGGTTTGTAATTCTTTTGTTGAGGCAATGAACTGGGAAAAAAATTAAATAAAGTCAATTATTTGCAATTCTACTACTCTACTGCCAGCCATAAAATCTTTATTTGAAAAGCTACCAGCTTGTCAACTATATATCCAATACAAAACAAAGAAAACCAGAAAGCAATAACAGTAGTCTATCTAACTTTCCAGTTTTACCGTGAAAAATATACTTCTCTATACAAAACATTTCTAGATCAAGCTTGAAATGAAACAAACACACATTTCGTACTTTTCTGTGAGAGTGTATGCATGTACAGCTTTCTCCATCGGCCATTTCTGTTCTACATAGAGTCATGATATTTACATTTCCACAAACCAAATGGCAAAATATCTATTATTCAAACATAATATTGGATTTTTTAATTTCCTAAAAGGTTGAGTGCATTTAACCAGATACCGTATTTGAGCTTTCCATATGTAATGAAACACAATAGGAAATCATGAATTCAGAAGAAAGGCAGGCACACTTATGATGTGACATTAAAACATGGAAAAAAAGAAATAATTCCTTATTGCACTTTGTTTCTGTTAGTCAAAGAAAAGAGATTAGGAGAATATTTACAATAGAAAAAGTGTTTCTTTCACAGTAGAGGGATTTCTTCAACAGTATGAATGATATTAACCACTAATTCTACTTTGAAATAAGCATTTTTCATAATAACCTGACAAATCACTGTGATAATGAACAACCTATACTGTGCTTGGTTTTATGCTGTTCTCTTAAACATATACACACATGCACATAAGTCTATTACAGAATACTTTCCTGAGATCCTCAAGAGCTACAAAGTGCTTAAGCTGACCTGGACTAGGGTGTAAGAAGGGGATAGGCCACTAAAGAATCGGTGCTCAAGAACAGCTGATCTGCATTCACCTCTGGCTAGCAGTTGCAATTATTTATGTTAGCAGCTGTGAAAAGCTGCAGAGGGATTCACACGTCTCAATTATAATTATTTGATGTAGTTCAGGGTTATGGCAACCAGACAAGGGCAATCTTTGTGCTATTCCTTTTAACTGCCTAATGTAACCAGAGTTTCACCTAAAGGGGGAAAAATGTGAAAGTCCGCTATAAAGAGAATGGAAAAAAATATGTCCAGATCTCTGCTCTTGAGTAAGCTGGCCAGAAATTCTCAGAATGAACACATCAAAATGAGGAGAAATGGCAATTTGTAGCCTGGTTTTCTAGGTAATTGAGTAAATTTTAAAACAGAGTGAATAGAGTCATTTCCCATGTCACTCTGTCAAACTCACACTAATTCTTGAATGTCATTTTAGAGGGGTAAAAAGACTAAAGATAAGCAGTTGTTATAATTTCATTAAAACTGGCAAGTGGCTGGAGAAGAAACACCCTACTATTATTCGTTGTGAAAGAAGCTAATGAGATCACCCTTCCTTAGATATCAGACTGGTGGGAAATCAGACATCAATAGTTATGCTACCCAGTGCTGCTTTTTTTTTAAAGCTTTCCACGTTACATTATCCTCTGCCCTAATTGCTATAACTGGAGGATGAAACAGAAGAGTATGGAAAGGACTGATGTCCCATCTAGACAACATTTCCATTCCATATAACAGATAAAATTAGAAGACTGAACTCAGTGTGAATTATATGACTGGTTTGCAGAGGCTAATGACAGCAGAGCAGAAGCTGCAAATGGACTTTAACCATTACAGAATTCTCACTGATTTTGGGATCTTTAGCTAAACAAGTGGTTTTAAGTTGCTTCTAACAGCTGTATTTATGGAAATGTGTCTACTCTCTGGTGTTTCACTCTTCTGCTTTCTATCGCTTTAACCATAATTAGTTTGAACAGGCTATCTTTTTTTTTTTAATTCACACATTTTCTAGAAAATAGCTACACTGTAACTGCTGTATTCTTGAGGCTGTTTTCTCTTATATCATATAGCAATCCTTTTGAGTGACTGGGCAATGCTACATACACAAAACTGAAAGGAAACCAAAGATCTGACATTGTGATGATTTGGTTTCTAATGACCTTGTCTTAAAAATGTTATAATTCAAATTAGATATTCTCTTGCAATTTGATTTATGAACAAAGAAACTACAGCAAAAGAATGTCTTTATTTGGTAAACAAAGCTATAGCATCTTATGAATCAAGTATGATTTCATTGAAACATACTTCTTTTAACTCGGACAGCAATAATTTTGAGCAAGTTGTCAGACTGTCATAGCAGCATAACTTATATCTGAATGGCCTGTGCTGAAAACTGCCCTCAAGGTGATGTATTGCTAATCAAGAAATACAATTTTTGTTTTATTTTGTGATGAAGCTAAATATTTAATAAATCGTCTCTCTGTGACGTGTACCTTTTGGGAGTGTGTAGAGCATAATGACACTAAATTTAGGACAGTTTTCAATTGTAATATCTTAATTTTATGACTTCTAGGATGAGATGACATCCAGTAATACCATGACATCAAATCTAACTAAATGTTTCTCAGGACTTGTAAACTGGTCACTCTGCTCCAGGGTAATAAAACTGTTGTGAAGAAAATGCTTGCTTTCTGATTTGTATCTTTTATTCTTTTGTCAATTTTATTTTTAAATTAATTTCATGCGCAAACCCCCATGAGTAACGTTCACTTTTGCTGACAGACCACAAGGTATTTTATTTCATCCATTCTCCCTATTGGGAAGCTTGGACTCAACACTCACCACAGCAATAGCACCAGGAGCACCACAAAAAAAATTATTTCCTCCCTAAGCTGGAGGAGTAGCTTGCTATAAATGACTACTTTCTCATTGGTGTTTATGCAATTAGAAAGCAATCATTAACATGAAAGAAGGTTTCTATTTCCTGTTCCGAACTGTGGTACAGGGGCTATTAGCAATTACTGCCTACAGGCAGCTCTCCGGATGTTCTCAGTTTTGAAGAGTTACCAGCTTCATGCCAGTCTGCCTGACCTCAAACTTCTTTCTTTGCTAAGAGCTGGCTGGACTAAGGAAGTGATTTGCAATGCAAGATAATAACTTTATTCAGTCTGCTAACTTCTGAAAAACGTTCTATATTCATCCATGCCAGTAAATGACACAGTGTTTCTATTAACTATATTTTTACACATATTCATCTCTTTCATACAGGATTCCTATAAAGCTGCTGAAACTTGAAATGGTGGAAGTTTTGCTTGAACAGAAACCAGTTATTAAAAATGGGTAGGATACAATTCCAGTCACTCTCAGTTGGAGCTGTAATACCCCTCTTTGGGCACCCTCCATGTAAGGTATTGAAGAGCAGACCAATCTAGTAACAAAACAGTTTAGAAAGGATTCGCAGGATAAGAGAGATGAGACTAATTAGGCAAGGAGCCATTGATCGTTGTGAGGTTTTTGCAGGAGCAGAGGAAGGTGGCTGGCATCCAAACCCTACATTTCCTGGAATACAAAGAAAAAAGCAGTATCTAAAATGGTAATGTTTGGATGCAGATTGAAAGATTGCCATGCTGCAAGTATGTTGTAGAGAAAAAAATTTAAAACGACAGTTAAGTCAAAAACTGTGACGTAAAAAGAAAAAGAAAGTACTTTATTTTGTTTTTGGAGTGAAACAGGAGTGTTTGATGACACTGAAGATTCTGCATGTGCTTAGGAATGTGGCTATGGTGACACAGAGTAAGTCTGGCAAGAGGCATCCTTGTCAAAGATTTCCCAAAGTGCTTCAGTGCAACCAGGAGTACAAACAGTAGTCGTTAATTAGTTTTCTGCATTAATTTTCTCTCAGTTTCTAAGTATGTGACTTTAAAGATACTTGAAGTCCAGAGTAGTTTCCTTTTGACTTAGCAGACTGGCTCAGGCTCTGTCTCAGGCACATCCTGCCTGATGCAAAGTATTCTAATGCAGAGGATCCCAGTGCAGACTCCTAACTTAGGGACCACAGTCATCCCAGACTGCCTTTTACAGTCAATGGATACCTGCCTACATACACCAACATTATAGTGCCTTTCTGGGTTTGTTTCTCCCCCTGCTGACTTCAAGAACTCAGGGAGAGTAGGCTCTTAATGAGGTAGCACAAGAGTTTAAAGCTAAATTGGTTGAACTTTAGTCTCATTATAAAGACAAGAGAGGTATTTGTTTGAAGATACGATATGAGACAAAACAAGAATTCAAAATAGAAATACGTATTTGTCTAAAGTAAAATTTAAAAGTTACTTACCATTTCATTGATGGGTACAATACTACTAATCTGAAGAAGAATTCCCAGAGCTTATTATAACTACTACATAGTTTAACAGAATTAATTTTTTCTATAATATCCTATACATCAAGAAAAACATATATAATGATGAAATCAGTATTTGTTGGTTTAGAGCAGATAAAGTACAAATATTTGAGATCAATTCAGTCTCTTCTTTGGAAGAGTGTAAGGTTTTCTTGAGATGATTCCAAGTATTGACTTAGCCTCACCTTAAGAAAAAAAACAAACTGCCGTCTGCCTTCATAGTCCATCCACTAAATCTGTAATAAATACATAAAAATCTGTTTCCACAGAAATAAAGGTCTTTTTTTAGGTTAATGATGGTTATACTACCTCTCAGGTTGGCTTGGGAATTTAAAAGAAAGGGTACATACGATGCACTTCCCCCCACAGTATGTCTTAATCCCTGACCAATGAGAGGTAATTTTTTAATGTCCAGAGCAATCAATTTCTCCATGTAGAAAGAAGGACACCAAGCACTCGCACTGCAGAGTGACCTGAGCCTATTTTAGCAAACTCCCAGAAAGATGGCTTTTTTCTTGGGAAAATTATCAGAAGGCTTCCACTTATTCTGTCTGGCCCACAGCACAAAAAGCAACTAGATTTAGACAAAATAAATTTATGAAGGCAAGGAAACTGCAGATGATGCTTATGTATATTTGGGCTGATTGCATGTTTGACTGAGGCATTATTTTTTATATTTGCAAGGTTGAATCAAACATTTTCCTTTGTGAGACACATTCCTAATCTCATGACCTAGTTCTTCAGTGGGGTTGCATTCTAGAAATCCTTATATTGGACTTTTGCTACTTAGAAGGTCTCAGGAATGTTACCTTCATTGAAACAAACAAAAAGAAACCAACCCAAAACAAAACACCATCTGCAGTGTTCTTTTCTCAAAAGGAAAGACAACTGTCTTTATACAAAAGAGGGGATGCAAATGTACATTCACTCTGTAAAGAAAACTTGCAGTTTCAAACACTCTAAATTAAAAAAAAAATAATTAAATTCATTAATATAAACTTCTGCATCATAGCTGTTATCTTCTTTAATCCTCAGAGAGTTCTTTGTGCCTCATGACTTCAGAAAGAATTAAGAAACAGCTCATCTTAGTGTTCATTGTGCATTCCCCTTAGTACCATTTTCTTCTTTTCCTACAATTACTAGGATTTATTTTCTTTGCTTGAAAATAGGATTTTTGTCTCATTTGAGTCCCTTCTATTTAATTCCTACTTGAAGTCATAATCCTCCCTGTCACATCACACCAATCTCTTTGTAGCCAATTCTGATTTCACAGGCAGGATTTTGACTTAGGGAGAACTGATTACTTAGGTACACCTCATGTAGCAGGATTTAGTCTTTCTGAAACATAGAAAGTAAGGAATACTGCAGCCAGACAATTTTAATGAACTAAACATAAGGTACAAGCTGTGAAACTTTGAATTCCTGGCTATCACTTCTCAGAAACATATTAATTAACAGGTTAATAGAGTGTACTCTTTTCCTTCCAAGATACTGCTTTGGAGAGATGCTTCTGGGATACACAGGCTGTCCACAAAAATTTAAGGTGGGTCAATCATTTTTCCAAACAATGGTGCCAGAAAAGTCTCTAAACCTCAACTGGTTTGAAGCCTCTGACTTAAGACAGACTAAATGTTACAAGGTTATACGGTACCCACTTGTCCAAACACATAGGGTTTGTTTGGTTTTTTTTCCATTTTCTGATCAAATGTGTAAATCTCTGAAAAAAATTTTAAGATTTCAACAGGAACCCAGGTGTTTTTTTAATGGAACCCATTCTCGTGTGTTCTCTCTATGGATGGAAAATCCTTTGCTGCAAGACTTCTATTCAGGAAAAACTGCAAAGAAAAAAGTGACTTAAAGCAGTAACTGATTTTTGTAAAGCTAGGCGTGTTAAAAAAGTAAGAGCAGTTACTGACTACAAAAAGAATCTACAGCTGACAAGGAAACCTCTTGAATTTCAGGAAGTCCTGTATTATTCTCTCAGTGCTGCGCCGACAGGATCATAAATTGGGGTTTATTAATTCTACATGACTGTCTTTCTGCAGCACCAAATAAAACTTTCCATTTCATATGGGAGAAGACTATCCATATCATTGAAAGCTCAATACCTGTAGTTGCCCAACTGATTTAAATTTAATGGATTATTTTATAGGATATCATGTACTGACCATTTGAACTAGAAAAAAAATGACAAAGCAACACAACAACAAACAACTTCAGTAAATATACAGAAATTATCCTTTATTTAATGTGATATTTTATTTCAAGTGACTTGATATACATAGTCGGTCATCATCACAAGTTTTACTGTGTTAGGAGTTACACTCAAACATTTTTAAACCTTTTCTCTCTGTGCTTTCAAATATTTCTTGTAGGAACAGCTTAGAGGCTACAGTACTGAAAGTGCTCGTATTTTTCATGGGAATTTAGAAGTGAATATATACGGAAGCTGAGCATATTATTAAAATACAGAAAGAGTTAGCTCTCAAACTTCAGTGCGTATTTGGTTTATTTTTGTTTTGGTTTTCTTCGGCATATACCTCAAATAGCTTATCAGAGTAGAAGGCTTGGTCGTAAGGTCTTCATATATAAAGGAACCTATTTATTCCATGATTCTTTTCGAAACCTCTTACTACCAAACGGGAACGCACGCAAATTAGAAGGAGGAATACCTTCTGGTATCTTCTTGCAAGGTCTGCGAAGAAGACATGGAGCGTTTTCAGAATGTTGATTGAAAAATACAGACCGTTCCCTCAATTTGTTGGCACCATCAGAGCGGCTCGCAGAGCTCGGGAAATTACGTGCCCGTCCAGCCCGGAGATCCAGCGGTCCCGCGAGCTCGGCGGCGGGAAGCGGCGGCGGGGCCCGGGGCGGGCAGTGCGCGGTGCGGACGCGGTGCGCGGTGCGGACGCGGTGCGCGGTGCTCGGTGCGCGGTGCGCGGAGCTCGCTGCTCGCCCGGCCCCGCAGCGGC